>CAUYON010050175.1:0-18210 GCA_963573935.1 Arctocebus calabarensis
AATTCCATGAATGGACTGTATCCATTCATTGATACATTCATTCACCTTGCCCCTGGCAGAAGGGACTGTATTCATTCGTTTCCTGGCCAGGGAACCCATGCACCTATGTATACCCTGAGACTAAAGGCCTAAAGGAGGAGACGGGGAAAGACCGGGAGAGAAATGGAGAGAGCTTCTCTCTCCCCACTAGAATTCTCTCCCTCTACCAGGAGCTTTAGTGTTTTCTGTATTCTTTTCTGTGAATAGATTATGTTTTACCACTAGGGGGTGAGGGGAAATAATGTAATGAAGAATAATAAAATACATGTTAATTGCAAAAAAAAAAAAAAAAAAAAGATGTATTACTTCCATCTAGCTCAGTGACTCTCCACCTGTGTGCTGCAAAAATATATAAAAATCATTTATTAAGGGTGGTGGTGCTTATGGCTCAGTGAGTAGGGCACCAGCCCCATATACTGAGGGTGGCAGGTTCAAACCCAGTCCTAGCCAAATTGCACCAACACCACCACCAACAACAAAATAGCCGGGTATTGTGGCGGACGCCTGTAGTCCCAGCTACTCTGGAAGCTGAGGCAAGAGAATCGCCTAAGCCCAAGAGCTGGAGGTTGCTGTGAGCTGTGATGTCATAGCACTCTACCAAGGGTGACAAAGTAAGACTTTGTCTCTAAAAAAGAAAAATCATTTATTAAATCATTTTTGAAGGAAGTTCAAAGCACAGTAAGTATATTCTTTCTTTTACTCCTTTTTTTGGATCAACATAATTTAAGCGTGCTGTGGAAGTTTAACTGTTTGTTCAATTGGTCTGTTTCATTAAAAAAAAAAAAGATGAAAAACACTGATCCAGCTGGATATTTTTCATGTTATCTCTTTTTAAAATAAAATTCTATTTTCTACCTGCTTTTTGACTCAGAAATATAACTGAAATATATAAATTTATCTTGTCCTGGCTTGGCGCCTGTGGCTCAACGGGCTAAGGTGCCAGCCACGTTCACCTGAGCTGGTGGGTTCGAATCCAGCCCAGGCCTGCCAAACAACAATGACGGCTGCAACCAAAAAAATGGACGGGCGTTGTGGCGGGCGCCTGTGGTCCCAGCTACTTGCGAGGCGGAGGCAAGAGACTCGCTTGAGCCCAGGAATTGGAGGTTGCTGTGAGCCGTGATGCCACAGCACTCTATCCAGGGTAATGGCTTGAGGCTCTGTCTCAAAAAAAAAAAAAAAAATTTATCTCGTCCTCAGAAGTCCTACTAAACTCTCTTATTCTAATAACTATTTGTAGATTCCTTTTGGATTTTCTTAGTTCCCACGCATGTGGTCTAAGAATAACAACCTTTTGGCTCGGCGCCTGCAGCACAGTGGTTACAGCGCCAGCCACATACACTGAGGGTGGCGGGTTCAAACCCGGCCCAGGCCAGCTAAATAACTGCAACAAAAAAAAATAGCTGGGCGTTGTGGCAGGTACCTGTAGTCCCAGCTACTTGGGAGACTGAGGCAAGAGAATTGCCTATGCCCAAGAGTTGGAGGTTGCTGTGAGCTGTGATGCCACAGCACTCTACTGAGGGAGATAAAGTGAGACTCTGACTCAAAAAACCCCCCAAAACTCAACCTTTTGTGTTTTCCCTTTTTGGTCCTTGTACATTTCCCCCCTAACCTTTCTGTGCTGGCTAGGACTTCCAGGATTACAGTGAAAAGAAGTGATGTGGACAGGATTCTTTGTCTTATTCCTTTATTTTTTATTTACATATTTAGTTTTTTGAGACAGAGTGTCAATATGTTGCCCTCAGTAGAGTGATGTGGCATCACAGCTCACAGCAACCTCAAACTCTAGGGCTTAAGCAATTCTCTTCTCTCAGCCTCCCGAGTAGCTGGGACTATAGGCACCCGCCACAACGCCTGGCTATTTTTTTTTTTTTTAACGGTTGTCATTGTTGTTTAGGTGGCCTGGGCTGGGTTCGAACCCACCAGCCTCAGTGTATGTGGCTGGCGCCGTCACCACTGTGCTATGGGTGCCGAGCCTGTCTTATTCCTTTACTGAAGGAGTTTTCATCACAGCACCACTTAATGTGACATTTCCTATAGTTTCCTCTCTGACAGTCCTTCATCACACCCCGAGCCCTCTGTGCTGTGTTCTGGGTCATTTCTTCAGCTCTATTTACTCAGCAAGCCTCTATTCACCTCTGTCTAATCTGTTAAACTCATACCATTGGCATCTTTCACTTCTTTATTATATTTTTCCATTTCTAGATGTTCTATTTGTTTTCTTCTCAAATCTTGAAGGGCACTTTCTGTAGTGCCTTGTCGTCTGCAGGTAGTTCTTTAAACATAATAAGCATAGAGGATTATAATCTGTGTCTGGTATCCTAGTAGCCTGACAGCTTGTCTGTTTTTGTTGTCTGTTTCTTCTAAGTCTTTTCCTTCGGTTCCTTGGTAATTAATGATTTGTTATTGTTTGCTGCTAGTTACCCTTGAAAAACTCTTCATAAATATTCAGTGAGACCAAAGAGGAGGACACCCTCCTCCAGGGAGGGTATGCACTTGTTTTTGCTAGTGTCTAGGGGCCTACCCGGCTTGGAACCACTTTAAATTAGTGGTTGGAACCACTCTGCAAAAAGGTATTTTGGGACACCCAGTTGATCAGAATTTAGGTGCAACCCTAAGGGAAAGCAGGATTGAGCTTTTAACTCCCCAGAGTCTTTTAACCCTCCTGCCATGACTCTTTTCCTTGAGCCCCCAAGGATCCTACAGTTCAAAGGGAAAGATGTCCCTTTATACTCTGAAGGGCCCTAATTTCTGTTCCCTTTACTGTTGAACAACACTGGACCCAAAGCTCATGTTCACCTGGGACAAAAGCAGCTTCAGTAGCTCTCTGGATTCTGCTTTTTCTTAGGTTTGGGGGCTGGCAATTCCTCACTATCTCATCAGGTATTTAGTGCTTCAATAATGCTGTAAAATTATTAATCTTATCCAGCATTTTAAGTTGTTCTCAGCAGGTGGGTTTGTCTGAATCACCTTCTTCCCTGTGTTCCCCAACATAAGGCACTTGGGGACACTGTGGGTCACCCTTTTGAACCACAAAACTGAGCAAAGCCACAGTCTAGCAAGATGTCAACCTTGTGGACAGGATTCCACCCACTGATACATGCAGAACACTCTGGGAATCCTTACACTGCGCACCTTGGTGGGACACTGACAATACTGTATGTTCACTCTTTCGTCACTTGATGCCTTCTGTGAGAATGGCACTGAGCCCAGTACTACAATATGGAGTGAGGCTGCCGAGAACCCAGCCTGCAAGGAGCTTGCGTCCATGGGGGAGACAGTCTCATGACAGTGAAATATGCATGATAAATTCTGCAACTGAGTTATGCAGGAAGGGCCAGGACAGCAAACAGCCAGGGAAGCCACCTCTGCCTCGAGAGAACATCGAGAGAGTTTTTTTTTCTTTTTTAAAGACATCGAGTTTCAAGATGTCACCCTGAGTAGAGTGCTGTGACATCATAGCTCATACCAACCTCAAACTCAGGCTCAAGCGATCCTCTTGCCTCAGTTTTTTTCTATTTTTAGTAGATATGAGGTCTTGCTTTTGCACAGGCAGGTCTCAGACTCGTGAGCTCAAGCAATCCTTCCGGAAACCTCCCAGAGAGCTAGGATTACAGGTGTGAGCCACTGTGCCTGGAGGACATCAAGGAGATTTTGAAGAAGAGTGGCAAAATGACTTTTTAGCTGGGTTTTGAAATATTAGGAATTTACCAGGTGGAATAGAGGGGTGGGCATTCCAGGCACAAAAGAGCACATGCAAATGCACGGAGTCATCAAAGGGTAGGAGGTAGCATTTTCTTATCAGCTCCTACGTGCCCTACGGGAAGCTATGCTTTTTGTTTGAACAGATACAATCCCTTCCCCAGAGCAGCTCACAGCTGGGGAGAAAATGCCAGCATGATGAAACCAGAGAGAAAACAAATGCCAGATTGTACAGCTGGAACACAGGCACTGCAGGCACTCAGGAGCCTTGATTCAATGATAAACCAAACACACTTGCCTGCTTCTCCCTTTCACCTGAATACTTAGAAATGACAGAAAAGGTCACCAGCAAAAAAAATTAAAAAAAAAAATCCATCCTAGTACTGGAAGGCAGGGCGTGCCTGCCCCTCGTGAAGCAGAAATGCCAAGGAGCTGATGAAGGATGGAAGTCAGACAGACTTAGGCTAGGGGAGGAACGCACAGCCCAAGACATACAGGACATGGCTGCTGGAGCAGTGGGAGCAGCTCTAGGGGGCTTGCAGGTCAGAGGAGACAGACCAGAGCAGCAGAGGACCAGAGTCAAGGGCAGGGACTCTGACCGCCCAAGTGGCCCAGCAGGGGCCAATAGGCCATGGAGCACATTGGCATTGCTGCCACCAGGAAGCACAAGCACCTGCTCCCAGATGACAACAGAGCACCACCCACACTTCCCCAGGAGCACTGCTGTGCTCCCCACAACACTGCGGGGCCTCCACAGACAGACACACACCGAAGGACACACTGAACACCTGAAGATATTAGCACCACGGAAGGACCCCAAACTCACCGGTGGGAAGAAGAGACAGAAAGCAACTTTAGTAGAACAGCTAGCAGGCTCAGCAGTAAGACTATGAAAAATAACAAGCTAAAGATTTGGGAAATTAAACATACAGTAAAACAGGGAGAATGTGCGTCTACACAAAATAAAAAAATTATGCCGGGCGAGGTGGCTCACGCCTGTGATCCTAGCACTCTGGGAGGCCGAGGCGGATGGGTCATTGGAGCTCACAAGTTCAAGGCCAACCTGAGCATGAGGATCGGCTGAGACCAAGAGTTTGAGGTTGTTATGAGCTATGCAGCCACAGCACACTACCAGGGGTGACAAAGCGAGACTTTGTCTCAAAAATAAACAAAAAAATAGCTGGCTGTGCTGGCATGTGCCTGTAGTCCCAGCTACTTGGGAGTTTGAGGTGGAAGGACTGCTTGGGTGTTTGAGGCCAGGAGTTCAAGACCAGCCTGGGCAACATAGCAAGACCCTATCTATAAAAAACCAAAAATATCAGCTGGGCACGTGGCACATGTTTATAGCCCTAACTACTTGGGAGGCTGAGGAGGGACAATCACTTGAGCCCAGTAGTTTGAGGCTGCAGTGAGCAATGATAGTACTACTGTACTCCAGGTGATAAAGCAAGACCCTGTGGAAGGAAGGAGGGATGAGGAAAGGAGAAAGAATGGAGGTAGAGTGCCGTGGCATCACAGCTCACAGCAACCTCCAACTCCTGGGCTTAAGCGATTCTCTTGCCTCAGCTTCCCAATAGCTGGGACTAGAGGTGCCCAGCACAACGCCTGGCTGTTTTTTGGTTGTAGTTGTCGTTGTTTGGCAGGCCTGGGCTGGATTTGAACCCGCCAGCTCTGGTGTATGTGGCTGGCGCCTTAGCCGCTTGAGCTACAGGCGCCGAGCCTGAAGTAAACTTTCTTGAGTTAAAGATATTTAAGTCTTCAAAATGAAAGGATCCAAGAAAAGCAAACTAAATAAATGAAAAAACCTGCCGGGCATAGTAGCTCATGCCTATAATTCCAGTACTCTGGGAGGCCAAGATAGGAGGCTCATTTGGGCTCAGGAGTTCCAGACTAGCTTGAGCAAGAGCCAGACCCTGTCTCTACCAAAAATAAAAAAATTATCCAAGCATTGTCATGGGCACCTGTAGTTGGGTGCCTTCCAGGAGGCTGAAGCAGGAGCATTGTTTAAACCCAGGATTTTGAGGTTGCCGTGACCTAGGCTAATGCCGCAGCATGATAGCCTGAGCAATAGTGAGATTCTGTCTCAAAAACAAAACCAAAAAACCCCTAAATAAATGAAAAACCATTCCAATTTGAACATAAACATTCTGGTGAAATTTCGGATATCAAGATGCTATATAGTCTGAATGTGCACCCCCAAAATTCCCAAGTTGAAACCTAATCACTGATGTAACAGTAGTAAGAGGTGGGACTTTTAGGAGGGGTTCGTGGTCTTATGAAGGAGGCTCCTGGGAGCCTGTGTGCCCCAGGGTCACTTTGAAGCAGAGAACAGGCCTCACCCAGGCACTACACTTCTGGCACCTTGATCTTGGACTTTCCAGCTTCCAGGATGTGAGCAATACATTCCTGTTGTTTATAAATTGCCCAATCTTAGGCATTTTATTATAGCAGCCTAAAACATAAGGATAAAGAGAAAAATCCTACAAGTGTTCAGGAAGGGAGAAGCAGGTGGCAACAGGCCACCTTGGCCTCACACCATCATCAGCAATAATGGGCCCCACTGTTATGACCTCAAACATGTAAGGGAAAGTAATTTTAAACTCAGAACTTTAATTCTAAATAAACTATTAATCAAGTATTTTCTGACATACAAAGACTAGGAGTTTATCTCCTATTACCCTTTCTGGTGGGAAAAAAATCTTTAAAAAAGAAAAATATATATATTTTTCAGCCTGAGCAAGAGTGAGATCCCATCTCTACTGTAAGTAGAAAAACTAGCTGGGCATTGTGTCATATGCCTGTAGTCCCAGCTACTTGGGGGACTGAGGCAAGAGGACTGTTTAAACCCAAGAGTTTAAAGTTGCTGTGAGCTATGACACTCTGACACTCGAACTAGAGGGACAGAGTGAGATTCTGTCTTCTTCTTTTTTTTTTTTTTTGTAGAGACAGAGTCTCACTTTATCGCCCTCAGTGGAGTGCCCTGGTGTCACACAGCTCACAGCAACCTCAAACTCTTGGGCTCAAGCAATCCTCTTGCCTCAGCCTCCTGAATTGCTGGGACTACAAGCGCCCACCACAACACCGGCTATTTTTTCGTTGCAGTTGTCATTGGTGTTTAGCAGACCCAGGCCAGCCTCAGTGTATGTGTCTAGTGCCCTACTCACCGAGCTACCTTATAAATAAATAAATAAATGTTTTTTAAAAAAAATCAGAGAAGGGGCTCCATAAGCCTAACTCAACTTAACTCAGAAATACAAAGGAGTAGAACTCTCTTAGAAAGCACCCTGTTCGTGTTTAAAGTTTCCAAGACACAAACGGAGTGATCAGGATAGCTGACTTGATTATCTGAAGAGCTCATGTGGGAAAGAGGAACCAGACCATGTTCCTTCTGCCCGGCACAGGACGTGTACACACAATGCCTCAAGGTGGACTTTGGCTCAACCCAGAAAACTAACAGTCAGATCTGCCTGCGAGGGAGAGGCTGCAAGTCCAAAAGTTTGTTCCTCCCAGCCAAAGCACACCCTCTGGAGTCATCATACACTTCCACGTCTCACATCACTGCAGACGCTCAGCAGAGAGGCGAGGGAGCTGTAGAGTGAGAGAGACGGTCATACTCACCACTCCCACTCTCCATTCAGGCTGTGCTTTACTTGGTCCAATGCCTGGGCGCCTCTCCCAAAGCTGCCCACTTCTCCCTGAGTGGCCTGGTGCCCTCTGATGGGTTTTGCCTTACCCTCACTTCTGGCATACGTTCATCATGCTGTTTGTAAATCTGCTGAGATGGAGACCCTTCTGAAGGCAGGAGGGACACCACTGCGCCAAACACAGACCTGTCTGTCCATAAGGACAACTACCTGCCTGCTGCCACCCCTCAAGAAGGGGCTGCCAGACCCAGGCCACAGGGACTTTGAATGCTTGGTATAGTGACCTTACTCTCCTCTGCTCAATAAGGACTAAATGGCAGCTCAGCTTCAGGGCAACTTTGATGATGAAACACTACCTGTGTGTTTGTTGCCCTCGGTAGAGTGCTGTAGCATCACAGCTCACAGCGACCTCCAACTCTTGGGCTTAAGTGATTCTCTTGCCTCAGCCTCCCAAGTATCTTAGACTACAGGCGCCCGCCACAATGCCCAGCTGTTTTTGTTGTTGTTGCACCTGCCACTGTTGTTTAGCTGGCCCAGCTCGGGTTCTACCCACCATCTTCAGTATGTGTGGCCAGCGCCGTGACCACTGTGCTGTGGGCGCCAAGCCAGGATCTTCCTTTTCAATTTCTCTGATGGCTCAGGCTTGTCCTATCTTGTTCAGTTTCCTCTCACATGTCTCTCTGTGCTTTTGGTCTGAATATGGCCTTTTTTCTGGCCAACTTGTTTAAGGCTTTAACTTGACTTTCTCAGATGGGAAACATCATCAGACTTCCGCCCAGAATGCACAGCTTGCTGCAGCAGCACGGAGGAGCTTGTAAGAAAGCAAGGACACAGCGGCCCCTGGTGGCAGCTTCAGACCTAGTGCAGACACAAGCTCCTGCCACTATTCAGTGCCAGCTGGCTGCCGGCCACCTGCAGTCAGACATCTGGACGTGGGGCGTAGCAGTCCTGGGAACTGGGTATGCTGCTGTTATGTGCGTGCGTGCGCACATGGAGGGGTTTGCATCATCCAAGATTTATAGGGAAGCTCTGGAAAGACCAAACCACAGTCAAACAAGTAGAAAACATGAGAAGGAACCAAGTGAGATCTCTGTCTCCTTGACTCTTAACCACCAAGTTTTTGTAAAAAGTAAAGTTTCAAAGCTTATTTTTTTTAAAACCACTGCATATTATAGATTATATCCCTTGAACTGAAAGAGTTCTTTGCTTAACTCTTAATTTTAACAGATTATATTGATATTTATATACAGAAGATATAGATATATAGTGTGTGTACATATGTATACCTAGCAATTATGAGGCTGCCTGGTAGAACAAACTTCAGATACCTAAAAAATACAATTTGGGGCCAGGCATGGCGGCTCACACCTATAATCCCGGCACTCTGGGAGGCCAAGGCAGAAGGATCACTTGAGCTCAGGAGTTTGAGACCAGGCTGAGCAAGAGTGAGACCCCATCGCTACTAAAAATAGAAAAACTGGCCAGGTATTGAGGTAGGCAACTGTAGTCCCAGACTCAGGAGGCTGAGGCAGGAGGATTACTCAAACCCAGGTGTTTGAGGGTTGCAGTGAGCTAGGCTGATGCCACGGCACTCTAGCCTGGGCAACAGAGTGAGACCTTGTCTTAAAAAAAAATACAATTTGTTAAGTTATGACCTTGTATACATACTATGTATGTGCTATATACATACACACACATACCCGTTAAACCCAAGCTTTCCTCTGCCCCTCTGAGAGTCTCTCTCCTTCCCTACCTCCATCACTGGTCTGCAGACCACAGTGCCCTTTCTAGAAGTCCAGATAGTGGAATCATACAGCCTGCACCCTTTTGTGTCTGGTTTCTTTCACTCAGCACAATGCTTCTGAGATCCATCCTTGTTGTCACGTGTATCAGTAACAGTTCACCCCCTTTTATTCCATTGTGTGGATACGGTTCCCCTTCCACTTGAGGACTTATCCTTTTTTTTTTAAAGGCAATCACAAGTTTGTTTTAGGTACGCTGACTCAGATGTGCTTGTGCAGCTTGCACACAGGAGAAAGAGTAATGCTGGTGACACCTGTTTGGGAACAGCTGACACCATGGAGTACATGACGTCCATCTGGGAGAGAGAACGACCCTTCTCTGAAGCCCAGGTTGGGTCGTTGACTCACAGCAGATAGAGTCGCCCGGCCTGCAGCCTGAGCTCCCCATGTTTGCAGGGCCGCTGTTCACCACCAGAGGGCACTGCTCTCCCCACACAATGGCCAGGGGGGGCCATCCTCCTGGGAAGTTCCACTTAGGGGCTTCTGGGATAGCAGAAGTTGAGGGGTGCAGGTGGCCTGTCTGTGAGAGTTGTTCTGCACTGCTAAAATGACATGGACTTGTTCCAAAAAAAGCTCCAGAGAAATACCTGCTGGCTGCAACAGACTGCCCACTGGTGAGGCCTAGGGAGGGGCTTCCAAAGCCACCAAGAAAGAAGGCAAGGGAGACCTAGAGAGCCACAAAGAGGTGACTGGAAGAAAATGCCACACATTACATTTATGTAGACTTTCAGCACCTTGCATGCCTTGTGAAGCATGTTCACAGGCATCTCCATGTAATTCCTCCAAATCTCCAGTAGCAAACATTCCCTGAGCATGTGGGATGGGCCGCAGTCAGTTTGACCCAAACCTCAATGTCCAGCTGACCCAGCTAGTATGGGTGAGGTGACAGTCACATTCTTGTACTTGCTTGGAGCCTTAGTACTGCCAGGAGAACTTGTACAATCACCTTGCTGGGCCCCTCGGGCCTCAGATATAAATAAGATGGACTGAACCATCACCGAGGTCCCTTCTGCACCTGTCATCTTGGGTTCTAACAATGTAAAGAAACTGAAAGGGCCCTGGGCATTTGCCATCAGGGCAGAGCTTGGCCTTGGGCTGAGGACAGCCTTCCTCACTGGGTCTTGTGCTCCCAGCATTTAGGGAGAGAAAGGCCTCTGTTCTGTCCTTGACCCACCTCCCCAGAGCCTAGTTAGGGTCTGTCCCAGCCCTACGGGAACTCACAGCTCTTAGGCTCAAGGGTTCTTGGTCAGCACCTCTCAAGGGAGTGTGTGCTCTGGCACCTTGCTGTTGTTTGTACATGTTGTTTTCCCTTGACAGACTGTACCATTCCTTGTCAACTGCTGGACAACTCTACTGATCCTTTAGAACCAACTCAGACATTAGACCCACTGGGAAGACTTGTGTTTCATTGGGATTACTCAACTCCTCCGAGTACGTATACCACGTGGGGCATACCTCCACCTCAGTGCTCACACGTGGAATTACAAATGTTCACATTGGAAGGTGTGAACTTCCTGGGCTGCAGCATTATGCTTTACTCTGTCAACTGCTGGACAACTCTACTGATCCTTTAGAACCAACTCAGACATTAGACCCACTTGGAAGACTTGTGTTTCAATGGGATTACTCAACTCCTCCGAGTACGTATACCACGTGGGGCATACCTACACCTCAGTGCTCACACGTGGAATTACAAATGTTCACTGACTTGGAAGGTACGAACTTCCTGGGCTGCAGCACTATGCTTTACTCTGTCTCCTAGACTGAACAAAACATCGACTGCCATTTAAATGTGTGTTCTTTGCTACAGACCTAAACGTAGTCAACAGTGACTTTTTCCCCCTGCAAGTCCATTATATTATCGTCACCTTTAAACACCTCTGGGGGAGCTGACTTCCAGGGAGGTGCTCATGTTTATTGCTCCATTTTCACCTGCCGTTTCCACCAGAGCTGTAAGGCAAAGACTACAGTACAGACCCGGCTGGTGGTAGCAGACAAGAGTCATCCTGGTCCTCCTTTGCTAGAGCAAAACAGAACTCTTGTAACAACAGCAGACAACAGAGTTGTTCAGCCTAAGAGAATGACTTTCTTGCAAAGAACAGGATATACTCTCAACAACAGAAAAAGTCTTAGGTAATGTGCTTCCCTAGATGTTGGGTGACTCAGATTTATTAGGCACAAGAAGAAAAATGTCTGAATTACCACCTGGTAGTAAATACACTAAATTTTAAATAAAAATTTCTTAATCCTCAAATTTCGCCAGCACATCTAACGCTCAAAACCTTCCCTTATCCAGCCCATGCTGGGGCTGAGATTTCTTGGTTAATTCTGCATCCTAGCAGAGCCATTGGCTCTGCATCCTACAGCCATTGGCTATTGCTGCAATGTGAAAGTGACTTTCCTACAAGATACTGCAGCTCCTTGCTTCCTCTTCCCTGTGAACTTTAGACCTCCAAGGCCTCTCCCACCACTCTGTGACCCACCTGTCACCAGCGGCCTTGGGACCTCCAAGTGGCTAAAATGAATGGCGGCCTCATATGTGTCATCATATTCACCTGCCAAGCAGCACGTCCTATAGCCTGATCATCTCCTCCTTTCCGAAATACTTTCCTTCCTTGGCTTCCAGAGGCCACCTGCCCTTGGTTTTCTCCCCTCTCCTCATCATTCCTTTCCTTTTGTCTCCTCAACCTTTAACTGCAGCAGTGCTCAATCCCTGGCCTCTTCCCACATTGGTTCATGAACATGAAGCCCCAGAACAGCGTCGAGCACACAGTGCTTTGTACGCGCTGTCAGCATTTTCACTGTGATCCGACCCGATCTCATGGGTCTAAGTCCCCTGGTATTCTTTTTTTTTTTTTTTTTGAGACACAGCCTCAAGCTGTCACCCTGGATAGAGTGCTGTGGCATCACAGCTCACAGTAACCTCCAATTCCTGGGCTCAAGCGAGTCTCCTGCCTCCACCTCCCAAGTAGCTGGAACTACAGGCGCCCACCACCACACCCGGCCATTTTTTGGTTGCAGCCGCCATTGTTGTCTGGCCGGGCTGGATTCGAACCTGCCAGGTCAGGTGTACATGGCTGGCGCCTTAGCCCGTTGAGCCACAGGCGCCGAGCCAGTCCCCTGGTATTCTAATGGCAATCAACCCTGACCTCTCCCCTGAACACCAACTTGTACACAGATCTACTCACTTGACATCTCAGTTTGGATTTCGATGTCATCTCAAATTTAATATACTCAAAACAAATTCCTGGTTAATGACACCCAGACCTGCCTCTTGCATGTTTCCTGTTGTCAGTTAACTGTGATTACATCCCTCCAGCTGCTGTAGCCAGAACTCTGGGGTCACCCTAGACTACTTTCTCACACATCCTGCAGCCATCCCCTGTATAAATCCATAATCCAAACACTCCTCACCACCCCCACTTCTTGTCTGAATGACTACAAAAGCTACCACCCCAGCGTCACTCCCAGCTTTTGTCCTGTCCCTGTCACCCCATCCCCTCTTTCATCAACATGGCAGTCAGGGTGAGCCTCAACCATTAACCAGACCATATCATCACCCTCATGGTGTGTTCCCTACCCTCTAGCAGCTGCCAGCTCATTAAAGTAGAAGCCAGGGTGGCGCCTGTGGCTCCAAGGAATAGGGTGCCAGCCCCATATGCCGGCCCCAGGCAAAAACTGCAAAAAAAATAAAATAAAGTGGAAGACAAGGGGTCTGGAGGCCTGGCACACTGGGCACCCATATGGGATAGTCCTCCTAGCTCCACAGCGCCTACCTACTCCCACTCCAGCCTCGCCACCCAGCATTTGCTCTGTGCACACACCCAGAGGCCTTCCACCCGAGGCCTCCGACTTCTGATGGCTCTGCAGGGAACACTCTTTCTCATAGAAGCATGGCAGCCCCTGGCCTCCTGTGCAGCTTTGCCCAAACACCCCTTCAGTACACCTCCCTGCCCGCCCTGCTCAGTATGACAGCCCCACCCGCAAGGCTGTCCTCCCATCCCCTTGCTGTCTCAATGTTTTGTCTTATCTTGCCAGCTGTTGGGCTGACCCGACAGGGTTGTGAGTGGAGGTTTTTCCTGTTTGGTTCCCTGATGCATAACCGGTACCGAGAACAGTACCTGGCACATCCAGGTGCTCAGAAAACACATGTGGATCAAATGAATCAATGGGAGATGAGACATGTTCCTAATTAATAGCCACAGTTTGGAAGAGGTACTGCTGCACTTAAAAATAACATCATTTGATTAAATAACTTAACAAAATACAAATACAACTCCTTAGCTTTTCTCATATAATATTCCTACCCTAAATATGTTGCCATTTCAAGCATCTCATTAGAATACTGTTGATTTTGAAGATTCATTGATTTTGGGAAAGAAATTCTTCCTTGTACACCTAAGTCTATATAGGTACAAAGTTGAAAATAAATCCACCACAGTAACAGGATATAAAGGTTTAGGGAATTAAGATATATAAATCTGATGGGGCATTTTTCACTCACTAAAATAATAATTAAGGGCCGGGCACAGAGGCTCACACCTGTAATCCTAGCACTCTGGGAGGCCATGGGTGGACTGCTTGAGCTCACATGTTTGAGACCAGCCTGAGCAAAAGCAAGACCCCTGTCTCTACTAAAAATAGAAAGACTGAGGCAAGAAGATCGCTTGAGCCCAAGAATTGGAGGTTGCTGTGAGCTATGATGGCACAGCACTCTACTCAGGGCGATGCCTTGAGACTGTGTCTTAAAAAAAAAAAAATTAAGAGTAGGAATGTGAAAAGCTGCTTATGAAATAGTTTAGGTAGAATAACTCAAAATGGACTCTGTCATAATTTCAACAATATCAGCATTTGAGATAGAAAGATATAAATTTGAAAAAGAACAAGAGAAAATAGCTGGTAAGTTAGAGAAAAGTATCCTGGGAGCCATTGTAAATTGTCAATGATACAAAACTGCCTTTGCCTTTAAGTTTTTGTTAAGATTCTCAGCATTGATAAAAACAAAACCAAAAAATCCAACCTGGAAATTGCCTAAATTTATCATAATAAGGGAGTAATTAAATAACAGTACTCTATTAGGTAGGCATATTATGAGGCCATAATTATGGAAGAAATTCTTTTTTTTTTTTTTGAGACAGAGTGTCGCTATGTCACCCTTGGTAGAGTGCTGTGGCATCACAGCTCATAGCAACCTCAAACTCTTGGGCTCAAGTGATTCTCTTGCCTCAGCCTCCCAAGTAACTACAGACACCCGCCGCAACACCCAGCTATTTTTTTGTTGTTGTTGTTACAGTTGTCATTGTTGTTTAGCAGGCCTGGACCAGGTTCAAACATGCCAGCCTTGCTATACATGGCCAGCCCCCTAACAACTGAGCTATGGTTGCCAAGCCTACAAATTCTTATATTAAATAAAAAGATGCTAGGCTGTAACTTTGATGTATATTATCTTTTTTTTTTTATTTTTATTTTTTTGAGACAGAGCCTCAAGCTGTCACCCTGGACAGAGTGTTGTGGCATCACAGCTCACAGCAACCTCCAAGTCCTGGGCTCAAGCGAGTCTCCTGCCTCCGCCTCCCAAGTAGCTGGGACCACAGGTGTCCACCACAACGCCTGGCCATTTTTTGGTTGCAGCCATCATTGTTGTTTGGCGGGCCAGGGCTTGATTCGAACCCACCAGGTCAGGTGTATATGGCTGGCGCCTTAGCCTGTTGAGCCACAGGCGCCGAGCCTATGTATATGATCTTAATAGAAGATATGTAAAGAAAGAGAGACATAATTCTAAGGAAATACATCAAAATATTATCAGTGATGTCTGTGGAGGGTAAACTGTTTTTATTTACTTTCTAAATATATTTCTGTCCTCTAGTATAAATACAATGAGCATTTATAATCATAAAGACAGGGATCATCCTTTTTTTTTTTGAGATAGCATCTCACTCTGTCACTCTGGGTAGTGTCATTTTTATTTTAAAACCTCTTATTACTAAGATCACTTTCATTTTTTTTACTGCAGAGAACAAGGGGCAGATGTTTTCTCATGTGCTTGTATATTAACTATTCTAATTTTTTAAAGAAACTTTAAAAATAAGCACAACCTTTGCTGCACTAAACCAATCTTTAAGGTTTGCAATATGATGTGCTGCAAGCGGGGCAGCAGTTAAAGGCTTGTAGGCCCAAGGGAGCACAAGAGGAACTTGGGGACAAATTATAATCCCTCTTGATGGCAAATTCACTTAATTAAAATTCTGGAGTAACACAGAGCACAGAGTGGAGAGTTTAATGTCAGACTTGGATCTGTTCCTTACAGGGCACCCTCACCAAGTTAACTGACCTCTCTGGCCCTTGGTCTCCTCCCTTGTGAATAGAAGTGGGGGAAGGGGATACTACTTCTGCTAAGTAACATAATATACAGAAAGAATCAGCTGTTGGAGTACCCCTACTGAGCAGTGGCTATTTGGAGGATGCCTGTTTCACATCTGGAAGAATTTCCAAGTGATTGTAAGTGAACTGCAAAGTCCTCTAATAAGAATCAAGCTGGCAGTGGCACCTGTAGTTCAGTGGGTAGGGTGCTGGCCATATACACCGAAGCTGGTGGGTTCGAACCCAGCCTGGACCAGTTAAAAACAACAATGCCAACTGCAACAAAAAAACAGCCAGGGCTCGGTGCCTGTGGCTCAATGGCCAGCCACGTACACCTGAGCTAGTGGGTTTGAATCCAGCCCAGGCCTGCTGAACAATAATGATGGCTGCAACCAAAAAATGGCCGGGTGTTGTGGTGGGCGCCTGTAGTCCCAGCTACTTGGGAGGCGGAGGAAAGAGACTCGCTTGAGCCCAGGAATTGGAGGTTGCTATCCAGGGTGACAGCTTGAAGCTCTGTCTCTAAATAAATAAATAAATAAATAAACAGCCAGGGGCAGTGGCAGGCACCTGTAGTCCCAGCTACTTGGGAGGCTGAGGCAAGAGAATCACCTAAGCCTAGGAGTTGGAGGTTGCTGTGAGCTGTGACGCCACAGCACTCTACCGAGGGTGATAAAGTGAGACTCTGTCTCTACCAAAAAAAAAAAAAAAAAAAGAATCGAGCTGGTACAGAAGAATGGACGTTCCTCTCCTCTTTCTCGCCCTCTCTCTCTAGCCCTTCCCTCCTCTCCTTCTTCTCTAACCCTGTGTCTTCTCTCCCTCCCCCTTCTCTGTCCCACTGCAACCGGCAACACCCATAGACTTAAGAAAATGCTTAAACTAGCCAAGCACAGTGACTCACGCTGGTAATCCCATCACTCTGAGAGGCCACGGCAGGAGGATCCCTTAAGCTCAAGAGTTTGAGACCAGCCTGAGCAAGAGCGAGACCCTATCTCTGCTAAAAATAGCTGAAAGTAGAAAAATTAGCTGGGCTTTGTGGTGGGCAGCTGTAGTCCCAACCACTCGGGAGGCTGAGGCAAGAAGATCACTTGATTCCATAGCACTTTAGCCTGGGCAACAGAGTATGGCTCTGTCTCAAAAAAGAAAAAAGAAAAGAAAAATGTTCGCGTAAAATGGATGCCATTTAGGGATACAGCACAGGAAGCAAATAATTATAAATCTGCACAACAGGCTCGGTGCCAGTGGCTCAACGGGCTAAGGAGCCAGCCACGTACATCTGAGCTGGCGGGTTTGAATCCAGCGTGGGCCCGCCAAACAACAATGACAACTGCAACCAAAAAGTAGCCGGGCATTGTGGCAGGTGCCTGTAGTCCCAGCTACTTGGGAGGCAGAGGCAGGAGACTCGCTTGAGCCCAGGAATTGGAAGCTGCTGTGAGCTGTGATGCCACAGCACTCTATCCAGGGTGACAGCTTGAGGCTCTGTCTCCAAAAAAAAAAATTTGCTTGGGGTAAAAGTGACAGAATTACTAAACATTGGGGATTAATGATATTTTTTCAGAGACAGAGTCTTACTATGTCGCCCTCAGTAGAAGGCCATGGCATCACAGCTCACTGCAACCTCAAACTCTAGGGCTTAAATGATTCTCTTGCCTCAGCCTCCCACATAGCTAGGACTACAGGTGCCCGCCACAACGCCCAGCTATTTTTTGTTGCAGTTGCCATTGTTGGTTAGCTGGCCCAGGCTGTAACCCACCAACTTCAGTGTATGTGGCTGGCACCATAACTACTGTGCCACAGGCACTGATCCGGAATTGATGAATTCTTAAAAATAATACAGGAAAGTGGCTCGGCACCTGTGGCTCAAAGGGCTAAGGTGCCGGCCACGTACACCTGAGCTGGCGGGTTCGAATCCAGCCCGGGCCCATCAAACAACGACGGCTGCAACCAAAAAATGGCCAAACATTGTGGCAGGGGCTTGTAGTCCCAGCTACTTGGGAGGCGGAGGCAGGAGACTCGCTTGAGCCCAGGAATTGGAGGTTGCTGTGAGCTGTGATGCCACAGCATTCTATCCAGGGTGACAGCTTGAGGCTCTGTCTCAAAAAAAAAAAAAAAAAAGAAACAGGAAAGATAAACAGGGAAATCATTGGTGTCATTGTTGTAACTAGAATCATTGCAAGTGTTGAGTCTGCCTTTCACCTTGGAACATTTGGAGGAAGATGGAAAAGACATGGAACACTTTGGGTTGTATAACTCAGCCTAGAGCCTGGCAGGCCTGTACATAAATTCTGACTTTGCTGAGTATTATCTGAGGAAGCTGAGGTAAGAGGATCACTTGAGTCCAGGAGTTTAAGACCAGCTTGACCTCCATCTCAAAAAATAAAAATTAATTTAAAAATTACCAGTTTGGGGCAGCGCCTGTGGCTCAGCGAGTAGGGCGCCAGTCCCATGTGCCGAAGGTGGCGGGTTCAAACCCAGCCTCGGTGGAACTGCAAAACAGAAAAATAGCCGGGCGTTGTGGCGGGCGCCTGTAGTCCCAGCTACTCAGGAGGCTGAGGCAAGAGAATCACCTAAGCCCAGGAAGTTGGAGGTTGCTGTGAGCAGTGTGACGCCACGGCACTCTACCAAGGGCGATCAAGTGAGACTCTGTCTCCACAAAAAAAAAAAAAAAA
>CAUYON010050176.1:0-11695 GCA_963573935.1 Arctocebus calabarensis
TGCTCATGGTGAAAATTTATTTTACATATTTAAAATAGTACAGTTATATTAGTTACATTACAGGTACAATGACGAGCGCGGTGACTCTCCATGATATTGCACAGCCTGACTCCATCCATACGGGTTTCTTTAAATAGTGCAAAATGCTTTGTACAGGAATGTGTTCAGAAGGGGCTTCACAACCCAAATAAGGAAAGAAATATCTTACAAATTACCATGAACATATATTAAAGTGACATGGGGAGGGGGCAAATTAAAAAAAAAAGTTACAATCTGTACAGAGGAATTGCCACAGACAACCAAAAAGTTCCCTTTCTCCTGGGAGAAGAAGCAAGCCTCCAACCTTTATAGGTCTGGCATCTGTGCTAAGGTAATTTTTTTTGTCTCAATGAAAAATATCTATATATCTCTATATCAGTAACTTAATACAATATAAATAGAAGTCCAGTCCAGTGAGTCCTGCAGGGGTCAAATGTAGCAATGGAAGTTTTGCTTTTTGTCACCCAGGGTTATAGTAGGGTTCTTTTCTTAATGAGTTGAGGGGGAGGAAGGGGAAAAGGAAAAAACTACTGCCACTGCCACCGACCCGCTTGGATGTCTCGTGCTGCATGTGACTCCAGCACTCAGTGGTTCCAGTGGTACTGTTGAAAATAGGCAGCAGGATTTCCCTACTGTGTGTTTGCACTTTTGTGTTCATTTGTTTTTGAATTTTTTTTTAATCCACATATTCCTCTCCCGGGGAAGCCAATGAGGCACTTACTTGATGCTCCCGTCACTATTTTCTGCTGCTGCTGTGGCTTTGGTGAGGGGCGCCAGGATGCTGCCTGGGACCCAGCCCTCAGCTGCGGGGGAGTGATCACTGGCAGGCTGGTACACCAGACACATGTTCTGCTGGTTGACGGCGAGCACCTGGACCACCTCACCTTGGCTCACACAGATTTCATTCTCTTTCAGTGCATAGTAATCTTTGATCACAGCCATGGAAGAGGTCCCATTGCAGCCTCCCAGGTCATTCTGCTAGGAGACAAGGGTAAGAGGGACACAAGCACAAGGAGACTGGTTTACAAGGGCTTGGTCTGTGCCCTGCTAGCTAAATCTCACTCTAGCAGGGTAAAGAGCAGGCAGAATACTCTCTTGATTAATGACATTGTGTTCACAAATGTGCTCTGAGAGTGCAATTTTTAGAACAATGTTTCATAACTATTCTATCAAGAGGGAATAGGTAGGAATAGTGCCCAGCCCCAGTCCAGGTAAAGGTGTATACAAACACACCTCTACCTGGAAGCCCCTTCCCAGCATGCAATCTTCTTGCCAGCAGCATCCTCTTATAAATGCAAAGAATCTAGTATTGGCACCTGGGTAGAGCAAGGTCAGGGCAAAGGTCACAATCCTTCAATGGAAAGAACACAGATGCTTTGATATATTTTTTTTTCTTTTTGGTCTTACTCTATATTCTGACCTTCCTTGAAAGGAGAAAGAATGACATCTCTTCTCAATTCAAAGGCAAGGCCATGACCTACACTTACCTAGCATCCTGCAGGAACAGATTCCTGCAGTCCCCTCCACTACTCATGAAAGGCGCTGCTTACATGACCTTTTCATGTTGAGTCTACACCAGGGCAGCTGCTTTGAGACAGCCTGTACCTCCCAAGGCTTTGCTGCTTCATCCAGCACAGGAGAGTCAGAAATTCAATATATTTGAATAATGTAATAGTGCCTTCAACTTATTCACAAAAGCAGGGTTTTTTGTTTTTAATTATTATGGGTACATAATAGTTGTGGAGATTTATAGAACATGTGATGTTTTGCTATAAGCACACAATGTGAATTAATCAAATCAGAGTAATTAGAGTATCCATCGCCTTTTTATCACTTCTTTGTGTTAGGAACATTCTAATTCTACTCTTTTAGTTGTTTTAAAGCAGTGGTTCTCAACCTTCCTAATGCTGTGGCCCTTAATACATTTCCTGTGGGTCGTGACCCACAGGTTGAGAATTGCTGTATTAAAGTATACCCTAACTTGGTCATGTATGGTGCCTCATGTCTGTAATCCTAACACTTTGGGAGGCTGGATGGGAAGATTGCTTGAGGCAAGGAATTTAAGAGCTGGCTGAGCAAGAGCAAGTGACCTCTGTCTCTACAAAATTAGAAAAATTAGCCAGGCATGGTAGAGTGTTCCTATAGTTCCAGTTACTCAGGAGGCTGAGGCACAAGAATTGCTTGACCCCAGGAGTTTGAAGTTGCTGTAAGCTATGATGATGCCACTGAACTCTAGCCCAGGTGATAGAGCAAGATTGTGTCTCAAAAAAAAAGTATACCCTAACTCTGCAGTTCCCACCCCAGGGTTGCAGACTGCACTTATCCATGTCCATGCCTATTAGGAACTGGGCCGCAAGGCAGGAGGTGGGCGGTAGATGAGGGAGGGAACCTTCATCTGTATTTACACAGCAGTGCTCACGTCAGTGCCTGAGACCTTCCTCCTGTCAGATCAGCAGTGGCATTAGATTCCCACAGGAGCGCAAACCCTACTGTAAACAGCACACGCTCCTTATGACACTCTGATGCCTGATGATCCAAGGTGGAGCTGAGGTGGGGATGATGGTGCTGGGGAGCAGCTGCAAATACAGATTCTCATTAGCAGAGAGATCTGACTGCGCAGGGACCATAATAAATCAATTTCTTGTAGATTCATATCAAAACCATCTTCCCCAGGATCCCTGCTCCTAATCCATGGAAAAACTGTCTTCCATAAAACCAGGCCCTGGTACCAAAAAGGTTGGGGACAACAGCTCTTAGTGTTGATTATCGTGACTATGTTGTGCTAACAAATATTGTTCACTTGTATCTAATTATCTAACTATATTTTTGCACCCATTAACCATCCCTACTACCCCTCCCAGCCTCTGGTAACTATCTGTTTACTCTCTCAGTGAGATCAACTGTTTCTAATACTTTGCTCCTATATATGAAGGAGAACGTAAGATTTGTCTTTCTGTGCCTGGCTTGTTTCACTAATGTTCTCCAGTTCCATGCATGTTGTTGTCAAATAGCAGAGTTTCAGTCTTTTTTGTGGCTACATAATACAGACAGTCCCACATCTGACTGATATTCAACTCCCACTTAGGAACAGAGGCTATTATGGGTAGTAGGCAAATGTACCTGTTCCAGCTTACATACAAATTCAACTTACTAAGAACAAACCTACAGAACCTACCTCATTTGTAACCCTGGGACCACCTGTATTCCACTGTACATGTACCCCAATTTCTTTATCTCTCCGTCTGCTGATGGGCACTTAAATTGATCCCAAATCTTTGTTGTTGTAAATAGTGCTGCAATAAACATGGGAGTGCAGCTATCTTTTTGATATACTGAATTCCCCTCCTCTAGATACATACTCAGCAGTGGGACTGCTGGGTCATATGATAGTTATATTTGTAGTTTAATGAGGAATCTCCATCCTGGTCTCCATAGTGGTTGCAGTAACTTACATTCCCATCAACAGTATATGGGGGTTCCCCTTTCTCTACATCCTTGCCAGCATTCATTATTGCCTGCCTTTTTGACAAGAGCCATTTTATCTGGAGTGAGATGATATCTCTGTGAAGTTTTTTTTTTTGAGACAGAGCCTCAAGCTGTCACCCTGGACAGAGTGCCGTGGCATTACAGCTCACAACAACCTCCAATTCCTGGGCTCAAGTGAGTCTCCTGCCTCTGCCTCCCAAGCAGCTGGGACGACAGGTGCCCTCCACAACGCCCAGCCATTTTTTGGTTGCAGCCGTCATTGTTGTTTGGTGGGCCTGCCAGCTCAGGTGTACCTTAGCCCGTTGAGCCACAGGTGCCGAGCCTCTGTGTAGTTTTGATTTGATGACTAATGTTGAGCATTTTTTTCATATACCTGTTAGCCATTTGTATGTCTTCTTTTAAAAGATGTCTATTCATATTCTTCACCTATTTTTTTTTTTTTGCCCAGGGCTGGGTTTGAACCCGCCACCTCCAGCACATGGGGTGGGTGCAGGCACCACCCTTCTTCACCTATTTATATTATTTTTTATTTTTTTATTTTTATTAAATCATAATTGTGTACATTGGTGCAATCATGGGTCTTTACCTATTTTTAATTAGATTATTTGATTTTTTTCTATTGAGTTATTAGAGCTTCTTATATGTTCTAGTTATTAATCTCTTGTCAGTTTGGTAGTTTGAAAATATTTTCTCACATTTTGTGAGTTGTCTCTTTACTTTGTTGATTGTTTCCTTTACTCTGTGGAAGGTTTTTAGCTTGGTGTGATCCCATTTGTCCAATTTTGCTTTGGTTGCCTATGCTTTGGGTATGACTTAAGAAGTGGATAAGAAGTTTTTAAGGTGGAAAATCATTTGCAGGTGATGTGATGAAACAGGTTGGTAGTTACTCTAATACAGAATTAAACTTGGACATTAATGATTAATGTTTTTTTAAAAAAAAATCAATATTAAATAATAATTTGGGGAAAGAGAATAAAAATATAAAATCAGAATGTGAAGGTAAAAAAATGTAGGTGTTCCTAGTCACAGACCCATTTAGTTCTAGAGCAGCGGTTCTCAACTTGTGGATTGCGACCCCTTTGTAACAATGAAAATATATCGCAGCATTAGGAAGGTTGAGAACCACTGTTCTAGAGGAAACTGAGGCCTAATGACAGTAACTAACTTGCTAACGTTCTAGAATAAATGAAATACAGAATTTGGAATAGAAGTTGGATTGCCTGGCTCCTACTCTAGCACTTTTCCCATTTCTCTCTTGTTTTTACTAAATTTTCGGGTCAGGATAGCTGTGTAGACTCCAGGTTTATGACTCTCCTCATGATGATAGGTGAATTGTGGGTTTTCTATGATGAACATTAACACACTAACCTACTCTCATATTGCCGATCAATTTCCCTTTGCCACATCAGCACAAGAGTAGTGAAGAACTGTGAACTTACTTTAGAAGGTGTGCTCAAGGCAGATCATCTTTTTACGATGTCAAACACCGGAGTTGTGACTTTTAGATGATCAGCACTACAGCTACTCTATTTGGTATAAATCACCCATTTTCATGGTGCTATCACAATACTACCTTATATTTGTATAGAGTTTTATAGATGATAATAGCTCCTTAACACAGAATGTATGACTGGTCTAACTCAATATATAGGAAAGAGAAATTATTGAGACTAGACTGTATTTTGTTGGCCATTCCTGTTACAATAGTCAGCATAAAAAGATGGTACTTCTTAAAGTAACATCTGAGGCTGTGTCCTCATAGTGGCAAGGGTGGGAGTTATGAGTCATCACCTACCTTGCTGGCTTCAAACTTGTCCCCAGGCTGGTGGTAGTCAAACCCCGCACTGCCATTGGAGGTAGATATCTTCAGGGGTGGCAGAGGTGGGTTATAGGTGGAGCCCTTTGGGGGCTTCTCAGAGCCCATGGGGACAGAGGAGTAGGGCCTAGGACTGGCTTGGGGAACCCTCGCAGGTTGAGACCTCATCACGGCTGTGCTCCTTTCTTTGCGCTGGTACTCAATGGGAGACTGTAGTGCTGTAGGAAAAGAGCAGGTGGTCACTCTAAGCTTTGAGAATCCCACAAGGATTTAGACACTGGTTAGGTAAAAGGCTTTGTGTTAGGCATAAGTAGATACAGAAGGAAAACATGACACTTTTTTTTTTTTTGAGACAGAGTCTCACTATGTTGCCCTTGGTAGAATGCTTGGCATCACAGCTCACAGCAACCTCAAACTCTTAGGCTTAAGTAATTCTCTTACCTCAGCCTCCCAAGTAGCTGGGACTATAGGCACCTGCCACAACATCTGGCTGTTTTTTGGTTGCAGTTGTCATTTTTTTTGTTTTAGCAGGCCCAGGCTTGGCTTGAACCCACCAGCATCAGTGTATTGTGGCTGACACCCTACTCGCTGAGCTATGGGCGCCTAGCCTACATGACCCATTTTGAAGAAAATGTGAGAACTAAGACATCTACCTAAAAAAATGAAAATACAGAACCAAAGTGGTGCCACACGTGAGGTGCAAAGTATCATGCAAAAGGAGGAAAGAAGGCTCCATAGAGTGTGCATTTGTGTATGTATGTATGTATGTGTGGTGGCAGTAGTAAGAGCTTCAAGAGCTTCAAATGTCAGACTCTGACATTTAGATTCTGCAGGAAGGAAGCAAGTGTGTGAAGTGTGTTTGGGAAACAGGAAGTAATCAGATTTCCCAGAGCCTAGGGCCATGGGTCTCTACTGATGAAGAGGAAGCACAGCAGGGAAGGGAGGCAGGAGATATGAAAGATCTAAAAGCCAGGCCAATGAGTCTGGGCTTAATTCTGAAGGTCAAAAAAAGTAACTAGATTAAATAAACTTCAAAGTCTTAAATTCAGATTCTATCATCAGAGCCACATTTGAGAATCATTAACCTTGTATTGGTTAGGAGGAGGGATTGGAGAGGAAGAGGCAAAAGCCTCTGTCTAATTTAGAAACCATGAGACAGTAATAAGCAAGGGGCAGAGGGTCTGAGGAGGGCAGGGCTTAGGGATGTGGAATGGACACAGGTGTGGCAAGTGTGGAGGGGATGAGAATGACAGCCTGGAAAGGAAGAGCAATGCAAGGATCAAAGATGGTTCAGGGTTGGAGATGGGAGGATGGTAGTCAACAAAACTCAGAAGACAGGAAAACAAGCTGATTTGAAGGGAAAGACATAAACTGTGTTTCACAGAGTTTAAGGTAACAAAGTTCCAAGGTCTGAATACTAAAGAGGTACTGCCAGGCAATCATCATACAGGTCAAATTCTTCAAGAATGAGACTTCAAGGGTTGGCCTGATTATGTCATTTTTAACAGTACTCACTATAACAACTACTTAAGTGGGTTAACAGCTGGGGCCCAGAGAACTTTTCAATTGTAAGGATATTTCTATAGCTATAGGTAGGTACTTCAATAGGACTCAATATAGGATCATATTTCCTTTCTATTTGAGGTCTCAGAGGGAAAGATTGGCTCTGAGATGCCCGCACATGTCTCTGTAAGTATCAATAAAAGCCTGGCCCTGGTCCATCATCACATCCTTGTCCCTTGAGTGTGTCAAAGTGTATATCAGGCCTGCCAGAGCTCAGTCTCTCTCCCTGGAGAGTATTCTGCAGGCATTAAATATTTAGATAATGATAACCTAGTTCAGTAATATAACTGGTCCTCTGTATTCACGGGCTCTGCATCTATGGATTCAACCAGCTGCAGGTTGAAAATATTTGGGAAAAAACCAAAAACTGATGGCTGCCTCTGTACAGAACATGTATGTATTTTTTCCTTATCATTACTCTCTAAACAATACACTATAACAACTATTTATATAACATTTATACTACATTAGGTATTACAAGTGATCTAGAGATGATTTAAAGTGTACAAGAGGATGTACATAGGTTATGTGTAAATACTATGCCATTTCTCATCAAGGACTTGAGCGTCCATGGATTTTGGTATCCATGGAGGGTCCTGGAACCAATCATCTGTAGATATGAAGACATGACTATACCTCCATAATTTCACTATAATCAGGAAGCGGGTCTCTTGGAACCATGTAAATTAAAGTCTGAATCATTGACTATGCCTAAAGAAATGCAGTTCCAAGTTTTAAATACATAGCAGGTTTGTGAAGTAAGACTTGTCAAACTGATTCCATGGATTAATACCCATCATATGAAATTGGAATATTACCTGATCATATACAATAACTATGCTACAGCATTTGAAAAAAAGTATGTCTTTTTAATTTTATCTTCATTTTTTGCAGAGACAGGAGTCTCATTTTTGCCCAGGCTGGTCTCAGATGTTTAGGCTCCAGCAATTCTTCTGTCTGGCCTTCCAAAGTGCTAGGATTACAGGCATGGGCCATGAGCCATGATGCCCAGCCATGCCTTGTTAAATAAGCTACACAGAGGTTGGGAACGGTGGCTCATGCCTGTATCCAGCATTTTGGGAGACTGAACTGGGAGGACTGCTTGAACTCAGGAGTTCAAGAACAGCCTGTTGGCATCTGAGGAGGCTAAGGCAGGAGGACTGCTAGAACCCAGGAGTTTGAGATTGCAGTGAACTATCATTCTGTCTCAAAAAACAAAACAAAACAACAAAAAACTACATAGAGAACCTGAATTCTTTTTTTTGTAGAGACAGAGTCTCACTTTATCACCCTTGGTAGAGTGCTGTGGCATTACAGCTCATAATAACCTCCAACTCCTGTGCTTAGGTGATTCTCTTGCCTCAGCCTCCCAAGTAGCTGGGAGTAGAGGTGCCCGTCACAATGCCCAGCTAATTTTTGGTGCAGTTTGGCCGGGGCTGGGTTTGAACCCGCCACTCTCGGTATATGGGGCCAGCACCCTACCCACTGAGCCTCAGGTGCTGCCCGAGAACCTGAATTCTTTTCCAGCCTCAACCTGCATAACTTAGATCTTAGGATCTAGAAAACTGTATACCTCTGACAGGGCTTGGATTTGGCTGATGGATACAATGTCTTTTACCTGATGCTGTTTCTTTCTTTTCCTTGTTTGCAAGGAAGCTCATAGATAATGTCCGCCTCATCACTAGCACTTACAATTCGGTTTTGTAAGAACCTAATGTGAAGTCCTGCAGCCCTGGGTTCAAGTTCTTATTATATTACTTATAGTTTTTTGTGACCTTGGACAAATTTTTTAACTTCTTTGAATCCCCCCCTTTTTTAACCTGAAAAATATAGAATGATAGCACTTACCTTTTCATGTTGATGTGAGGATTAAAAGTGAAAAAAACATGTGAAATGTTATGCACAGTGCCTGGCACAGAGTAAGGACTCCATGTATTATTATTGTATGTATTATAATAATGTATGAGCCATTATTATAACATTAATAATTTCTGGTTTTGACTTCTTGTCATACCTCATTTTTCTTTTGTTCTGAATTGATAAATTTAAAAATCCTCATTCCACCTTAGAATCTATCAGAAATTCCTAATAGAATGCAATTTAAATGAATATACTTCATATATGCACATATTTTACATAAAATTATTTTTATCAATGGAAGTATTAATTCAAAGGTGTACATTCAGCAATCATAAGTCATATACAATTTTCATTACCATCCTTCAGGGCTAGACTGGTGTTTAATTTTAGACTTTTAAGAATGAAAAAGAATCTTAGAGATCACTTGGTCTAGTTTTTTTCGCTGACTTTTCAACAGTTGGGAGTCAAGTAGTATGGCCCCAAATACTCTTTGTAAAGTTCTGAGGTCTCATGTTCTATATTAAAAAGTCATGGCATCCTGCTACACAATCTCCTTCTATTTGTTTTAAAATACAAACATATGCTAAATACCTTACCATAATAAATACCATACCAGTAAAACTGATATCACAGGGAGGTGTGCCCTGTTTTCCTGCTCTCAGCACAGCTGGCACAGCACGACAGGCCGGCATGGGCAGGGGATCTACCCAAAGTCGTCTTTTCACAAAATGAGCCGCAGGAGGCTCAGAGAAACATCATGGCTTGCCCAAGGTCCTCAACTACATGTCACCTTTTACCTTTCCCTACAGCATTCAGTTCCATTCCAGACAGATGCTATTTTTGCATCATTTGAGAGTCCAGATTCTAGTCCAGATCCTTGCATGAAGAGGTGACACCCAAGGGTGGGCCCCTGTACATATGTGTACATGTACATGTGTGAGCACACATGACCATATCTCAGGCAGGCATGAAGAGGAAGTATGCCCACAGGCGGTACTCTGTGAGCACACACATGTGCTTTTGTGTATGTGTGTGTGTGTGTGTATGCATACAACATATAGGTATATGTTTGGTGAGTCTCCAGGCTGACTTTGTTACTGGTTACCTTTTGCCTTCATCTTCAAGCTTTGTTTTTGCTCAAGAGACTTCTGAGCTCACCAACTCTGTTCTAGTTTAAAACTATGCACACCCTTCCCACGCCAATTTCAATGTGAAGAAAATCCCAGCAGAGGAAATAATAAAGACATGTAAACAGGAGTTGTTACTCCACTTCCCTCCAGTACACATCCCCAGTAGGGGACTCCTGCAGGGACAACAGAGAACTGGATCTCTGTGTAATTGCCAATTTGTTCTGGGAAGTTGCAAGGTATTACTGAAATTTAGAGTGAACCATTACCTCTCATTTAAAAGGGGTAAAAGGGCTGGGTGCGATACCTGTAATCCTAGCATTCTGGGAGGCCAAGGCAGGTGGACTGCCTGAACTCAGGAGTTGGAGACCAGCCTGAGCTAGAGCAAGATCCTCTCTCTAAAAATAGCCAGGCATTGTGTCGGGCATCTGTAGTCCCAACACTCAGGAGGCTGAAGCAAGGAGATAGCTTGAGCCCTAGAATTGGAGGTTGCTGTGAGCTATGATGCCACAGTACTCTACCGAGGGTGACAAAGTGAGACTTTATCTCAAAGTAAATAGAATAGAATAGAATAAAATAAAATGGGTAAAAATTGCTAGCAAAGTGACTTATCCAGGCTCTCACACTGTTAGGAGAAGAGTTATCTAGAGTTAACTGCTGAGCTCCTAGTTATCTCCAGATAACAGCAGAGAACCTGAGAATAACAATCCCAACCAGCCACGGAGTGGGAAAACATGTCTTTGATAGCCTGCCCCTAAGGCACAGAGAATGTGCCCACCTCAGACTTTTGCCCTAATTAGTACCAGCGGGTAGTAGTGACTGCAGACATACATCCTATATGTCCTGCAAGAGAAATCCCTTCTTTTAGCAAGATGAGTTTTTTTCCTCATACCCCACCTGTCCCACTTGTGTGTTCAGATTCAGAAGAATTCAAAAGTGTTTCTGAAAACTACAAAGTTGGAGTTGATATAAAATGTGATCTGGGCTCACAACTCACTGTGACCCAGGGAAGCTCAGAGGTGTGGGGTCCTCTGAGGTGGACGAGCCAGCACCCACCATTTAAGAAGTCTCGCTGCGTTTCTAAGACTTGATTGATGTCCTGCACCCAGGCCTGCTGGATGTCGGCGTTGGCGGCTTGCAGAATGACCCTCTCAGAAGTCTCTCTGTTCATGAGTGCAAACTTGCAGGGGTCACTGTCCACGTTCTCCTCCAGGACCAAGTAATTCATCTGGAAGGAAACAAGTTGGTCTTTTTCACATTTAAAAAAGTGTTTTTGTTTCCTAAAGGAGTGACATATAACTTTCTTTAAAGTTTTTATTTCAGGAGAAGTTTCCAAAATTTGCCCTGGATCTAGCAGGTCAGTGCTTTGGTTTTTGTCTCTGGAGGCGTGACCTGACCCCAGGGAACCTGCGGGATCACGATGGAGGCTGGCCCTCAGCCTGCCACTTTTTCTCACAGATAATCACTGTTTTTCACTCAGCCCCTACAATGACGTGTTAGTGGGTTGGCAGCTCTTCAGGGTTCTGGGCCCATGCCAGGCCAGGCTTCACTTTAGGGAAGCAGATCTCAAGTGCGTGGCCCTTCCTGCCCCTTCTCACTCCCACTGGGGTCCTCACCTTGATGCTCCTTTTGAACATGTAGCCTGGCGTGAGGGAGCCCTTCCTGAGCAGTTCACTGAAGATGACGATCTGCTCAAAGAGGAACACGCGCCTCTCCTTGGTCCGGGACTGCATGCCTGCATCCAGCTCGATCACATAGAACGTGTCCTGCTGCAGCAGCTTCCCCTGAGCAGTCAGGGTGCCCT
>CAUYON010050178.1:0-31103 GCA_963573935.1 Arctocebus calabarensis
TCAGAAATATTTTGATCGTACTGTTACAGATAGCCTTCATGGCATTTTCTCGATCACTATATAAAGACATTGATACTCTACCTTTAATAAGTTTCACCAGTATCCTGTTAAGATGCACCGTAGGTGTGTTCCCACTAATTGCCCTCCCTCCACCCATCCTCCCCCCTCCCCTCCCCTCCCTTTCCCTGTATTCCTGTGCTATAATTGGTATAATTGCTAAGTCGTGGAAGAAGCCCAAATGCCCATCAACCCACGAATGGATTAATAAATTGTGGTACATGTATACCATGGAATATTACAAAGCCTTAAAGAAAGATGGAGACTTTACCTCTTTTGTGTTTGCATGGATGGAGCTGGAACATATTCTTCTTAGCAAAGTATCTCAAGAATGGAAGAAAAAGTATCCAATGTACTCAGCCCTAATATGAAGCTAATTTATAGCTTTCATATGAAGGCTAAAAACCAACCTATAGCACAAGAATACAGGGAAAGGGGAAAGGGAGGGGAGGGGAGGGAGGAGGATGGGTGGAGGGAGGGCAATTAGTGGGAACACACCTACGGTGCATCTTAGCAGGGTACTGGTGAAACTTAATAAAGGTAGAGTATCAAAGTCTTTATATAGTGATCAAGAAAATGCCATGAAGGCTATCTGTAACAGTACGATAAAAATATTTCTGAATGTATATGAAGTACATTGTGCCCTATGATTGCACCAATGTACACAATTATGATTCAATAAAATTATATTAAAAAAAAAAAGATTGTGGCACCCTATTAAGATGTCTCCTAGCTGGCCTCTGACCACTGCAATGACAGCTAGCTCGAGCCTTGGGGAGGAAATATGTACATTAAATGTTCTTGGAAACAAGTGGGCATCTAAATCTTTGGGTCTTCTAGATATTTTCATAAGGCATGATCATCATGATCCTGTCTTCAGATTTTATTTATCCTGTTAGGAGTTTGACTGAGTACTAGTCTATGAACTGAATTATCTCACCCAAGAACACAAACCAATCTAAACCTGAAAGTTGGGCAGTGCCTATAGCTCAAAGGAGTAGGGCACCAGACCCATATACCGGCGGTGGCAGGTTCAAACCTGGCCCCGGACAAAAACTGCAAAAAATAAATAAATAAACCTGAAAGTTTGCTTATAGAGAATGTTTGGCTGTGATATCAGAGACCTGGAATCTCCTTCTTTTTAATTTTTTTTTCTTGAGACAGAATCTCTCTTTGTCACCCTAGGTAGAGTGCCATGGTGTCATAGCTCACAGCAACTTCTCTATTGGACTCAAGGGTTCCTTATGCCTCAGGCTTCTAAGTAGCTGGGACTACTATAATGCCTGGCTAGTTTTTCTATTTTTAGTAGAGATAGGGTTTTGCTCTTTGCTCAGGCTGGTCTTGAACTCCTGAGCTCAAGCAATCCACTTCTGCAAGGTCAAATCTCCCATTTAACCACCAACTCACCTAATCGGTATTTATGGCCAGCTCCATACGATGGCACAGACATTCCTGTCCTTAGGACCTGGTGGAGATTCAGATGTATGAACACTGCTTTTCTGAGAGGACACAATGGCTGGAAATTTCTGAGCAATCTCTTCCTTTTTCACAGAGAATCACCAAAGTATACACTTCCTGACACTTTAAAATTTGAAACCCAGACGGTGCCTGTGGCTCAGTCGGTAGGGCACCACCCCATATACTGAGGGTGGCAGGTTCAAACCTGGCCCCAGCCGAACTGCAACAAAAAAATAGCCGGGCGTTATGGCAGGCGCCTATAGTCCCGGCTACTCGGGAGGCTGAGGCAAGGGAATTGCCAAAGCCCAGGAGTTGGAGGTTGCTGTGAGCTGTGTGACTCCACAGCTCTCTACTGAGGGCGATAAAGTGAGACTCTGTCTCTACCAAAAAAAAAAATATTTGAAACCCAAATCTTTCACCAAGGAGACCCACATAACTCCTGACCTTAGCTGCTCTCCAAGGTCAAAATTAAATTGGTTTCTTGTATTCTAGCCACTCCCTGGAGCCGGAAGCATAATCTGAATTGGGCAGGCTTCCTTTTCAAAACCCTGCCACACAAAAGGTCGGGGTGGGGGCAGGAGGAAGGATGAAAAGGGGAACACAGGGAACATTCAACGGTTCTGTGTGACCCTGGAATGGTAGGCACTGGGATTAGACATTTATCCAAAGCCACAGAAAGCTCAGCACAAAGAATGAACTCTAGGCTCGGCGCCTGTGGCTCAACAGGCTAAGGAGCCAGCCATGTACACCTGAGGCGGTGGGTTCAAAACCAGCCCGGGCCCGCCAAACAACAATGCTGGCTGCAACCAAAAAATGGCTGGGTGTTGTGGCGGGCGCCTGTAGTCCCAGCTACTTGGGAGGTGGAGGCAGGAGATTCACTCGAGCCCAGGATTGGAGATTGCTGTGAGCTATGATGTTACGGCACTCTACCCAGGGTGACAGCTTAAGGCTCTGTTTCAAAAAAAAAAAATAAAGAGTGAACTCTAATAATAATATATATCAATGTCGACTCAGCAAGTGTAACAAATATAACATACAAAGTACGAGAGCTCAAGACCAGCCTGAGCAAAGACCAAGATCCCATCTCTACTAAAAATAGAAAAACTAGCCAGGCATTATGGTGGATGCCTGTAGTCCCAGCTACTCAGGAGGCTGAAGCAGGAGGATCTCTCTTTTTTTTGCAGTTTTTTTGTCCAGGGCTGAGTTTGAACCCGCCACCTCTGGCATATGGGGCCGGCGCCCTACTCCTTGAGCCACAGGCGCCACCACAGGGAGGATCTCTTGAACCCAAGAATTTGAGATTGATATGAGAAAAAAAGTTTTTTTTTGTAGAGACCAAGTCTCACTTTGTCACCCTTGATAGAGTGCTGTGGCGTCACACAGCTCACAGCAACCTCCAACTCCTGGGCTTAGGCAATTCTCTTGCCTCAGCCTCCCGAGTAGCTGGGACCAAAGGCGCCCACCACAACGCCTATTTATTTTTTATTTATTTCTATTTTTTTTGAGACAGAGCTGTAAGCTGTCACCCTGGGTAGAGTGCCATGGCATCACAGCTTCACAGCAACTTCCAACTCCTGGGCTCAAGTGAGTCTCTTGCCTCTGCCTCCCAAGTAGCTGGGACTACAGGCGCCCACCACAACACCCGGCCATTTTTTTGGTTGCAGCCGTCGTTGTTGTTTGGCGGGCCTGGGCTGGATCGAACCCGCCAGTTCAGGTGTACATGGCTGGAGCCTTAGCCGGTTGAGCCACAGGCGACGAGCCTGTTTTGTTTTTTTGAGACAGTCTCTCACTTTGTCACCCTGCATAGAGTTTTGTGACATCATAGCTAACAGCAACATCAAACTCCTGGACTTAAACGATTCTCTTGCCTCAGCCTCCTGAGTAGCTGGGACTACAGGTGCCTGCCACAACACCCCAGTTATTTTTAGAGATGAAGTGTTCTGGTTCAGGTTGATCTCAAACCAGTCAGCTCAGGCAATCCACCAACCATGGCCTCCCAAGTGCGGGGATGACAGATGTGAGCCACCTTGGCCGGCCCTAAAAAAAAAAAAAAAAAAAGTATTGGGCGGGGCCTGTGGCTCATAGAGTAGGGCGCCGTTCCCATATACCGAAGGTGGCAGGTTCAAACCTGGCCCCAGCCAGAAACTGCAAAAAAAAAAAAGTACTAATTAAAACAAAACAAAAACAAAACTGCTGCCACACGCAAGACCAGAGGCCTTGCAGGTTCTGGAGATGGCCATTTTACCCCAGAATTAAGTTAAATGGTCATGACCCTGCACAGACACTGAGATTTGCCATGGGTTTTATAAAGCCAGATTGATAAACCAATGTTGAAATACCCGAGGTGCCCAAAAAATGTATGCACATTTTTTTTTAAAGACTTTGTCACCTTCGGTAGAATGCTGCAACATCACAGCTGACAGCAACCTCCAGTTCTTGGGCTTAAGCAATTCTCTTGCCTCAGCCTCCCGAATAGCTGAAACCCAGGTGCCCGCCACAAAGCCTGGGTATTTTTTTGTTGCAGTTTGGCTGGGGTTGGGTTTGAACCCGCCACCCTTGGCGTATGGGGCCGGCGCCCTACTCACTGAGCCACAAGTGCTGCCCAAAATGTATGTACATTTTAAGCAATGTTGGAAGTAAAATTGATCATTCCAACAATTGAATGGCTGGGCGAGGGGGGCTAACACCAGTAATCCTGGCACTCTGGGAGGAGTTCGAGAGTTCGATACCACTCTGAACAAAGCAAGACTTTGTCTCTACTAAAAATAAAAAAACTGGCTGAGTGCTGTGGTGGCTACCTGTAATTCCAGCTACTTAGAAGGCTGAGAAAAGAAGGTCACTTAAACCCTAGCTGTGAGCTGTGATGCCATGGTATTCTACCCAGGGTGAAAGAGTAAGATTCTGTCTCAAAAAAAAAAAAGAAAAGAAAATGTAGGAATTGCAGGTCAAATGGATGTGCATAGCATGTCTAGTACACTTGACCAGTAATGGTACCTTCAATTCAACTTTGAAAAGTAATATATAGACTCGGCATCTGTAGCTCAGTGAGTAGGGTGTTGGCCACATACACCAGAGCTGGCAGGTTCAAGCCTGGCCTGAGCCAGCTAAAGCAACAAAGACAACTGCAACAAGAATGAAAAAATAGCCGGGCGTTGTGGTGGAGCGCCTGTAGTCCCAGCTACTTGGGAGGCTGAGGCATGAGAATCGCTTAAGCCCAAGAGTTTGAGGTTGCAGTAAGCTGTGATGCCATAGCACTCTACCGAAGGTGACATAGTAAGACTCTGTCTCCGAAAAAAAAGTAATATATAGATAACATCTCTTAAAATGTGTACATTTTTTCCACATCCTCTGTGCACAGCAGTATAAGGTGGAAAATCAAAGGACAGAGAAGTTTTTTGATATGTTCCATTGTATTCAAAAGAGAAACTATGTATGCATATTTTATCATACTTGCCTAGAATATCTCGATTTAGGGCAGAATGGAATGGAGACTTTTAATAAACTGCCTTTAGAATTCAAACCATATATTGTAAAAATATTTCCCACTTTTATTTATTTATTTATTTATTTTTGAGACAGAGTCTCACTTGGTCCCCCTCCATAGAGTGCTATGGTGTCACAGCTCACAGCAACCTCAAACTCTTGGGCTTAAGTGATCCTCTTGCCTCAGCCTCCCAAGTTGCTGGGACTACATCCACCAGAGGTACCCACCACAACGCCTGGCTATTTTTTCGTTGTAGTTGTCATTGTCATTTGGCAGGCCTGGGCTGGCTTCGAACCCGCCAGCTCTGGTGTACGTGGCTGGCACTCTAGCTGCTGAGCTACAGGCACTGAGCCAATAATTCCCACTTTTAATAAATAAAGAAGATCAAAACTTTTTTTTTTTTGCAGTTTTTGGGCAGTGCCGGGTTTGAGCCCACCACCTCCGGTATATGGGCCTGCCACCCTAGTCCTTGAGCCACAGGTGCCGCCCCGAAACTTCAAAAGGAATAAACTTGAATGGCTAATAAGCGCGTAAAAGGAGATTCAACATCATTAGTCATCAGAGAAAGGCAAATCAAAACCACAATGAGGCTCGGCACCTGTGGCTCAACAGGCTAAGGCGCCAGCAATGTACACCTGAGCTGGTGGGTTCGAATCCAGCTCAGGCCCGCCAAACAACAATGATGGCTGCAACCCAAAAATGGCCAGGCGTTGTGGTGGACGCCTGTAGTCCCAGCTACTTGGGAGGCGGAGGCAAGAGACTCGCTTGAGCCCAGGAATTGGAGGTTGTTGTGAGCTGTAATGTCACAGCACTCTATCTAGGGGGACAGCTTGAGGCTCTGTCTCAAAAGAAAAAAAAAAAAAACACAATGAGCCTGCTAAGCTGGCTAGTATCAAACAGATTGTTACAATAGTGTTGGCAGGGCCGTGGAGAAATCAGGACCTTATGTTGCTGGTGGGAATACAAAATGGTGTGGCTACTGGGAAAACAGTTTGGCAGTTCCTTAAAGGGTTAAACCTAGAGTTACCACATGATCCAAAGTATATGCCCAGTGAATGGATAACATTAAGTGCACACGAAAACCTGTACATGCATGCTTATAGCAGTGTCACAGAACAGAAGCCATACTTGGTAAAATAATTTAAGGAGGTTTATTCTGAGTCAAATTTGAAGCCCATGACCTGGAGCCACACACAGGAGGCCTTGAGCGCATGGACTTGCTTGCAGTAGGGGGGTTACAGTTTTTTTTTGTTTTGTTTTGTTTTTTTGAGACATGGTCTCACTTTGTCGCTCTTGGTAGGGTACCGTGGCATCACAGCCACAGCTACCTCAAACTCCTGGGCTCAAGCGATTCTCTCACCTCAGCCTCCTGAGTAGCTGGAAGCACAGGTGCCCACCACAATGCCTAGCCATTGTTTGGTTGCAGTTGTCATTGCCGTTTAGCCGGCCAGGGCCGGGCTTGAACCCGCCACCTTCGGTGTATGTGGCTGGCGCCCAACTCACTGAGCTATGGGCGCTGAGCCTAAAGTTTGGTTTTATACATTTTGGGCAGATAAGTCAATACATGGAAAATATGTATTGGTTTGGCCCCAAAAGGTAGGACATCTGGAAGAGGAAGCTTACAGGTTATAGGTGGCTTTTAAGATTCCATAGCTGATAAGTATCTGAAAGTTAGGCTCTGTCTAAAAGACCAGGAGTCAGGGGAAAGGAATGCTTAAGATAAAGCGTCTGTTAATTAGAGTGGAAGTACTAGACAGACTCAAGTGGTCTGTTGTCTATTTGAGGACCTGCAGGTAGGTCTTGCATAGCCTTAGGCCTGTCAGTGAGTCACAGAGGACATCTCTAAGGGGAGCAGGCGTGATGACGCCTGTCTGATTTCCTTTCCCATGGCTGCCAACTCAGTTTTAGGGATGCTCTTGGCCAAGAGAGGGTCCAGTCCATCTGTAAGGGGGAGGGAGCCTTAAGTTTTATTTGAGTTCACAGCAGCATGATTTAGTAGCGCAAACGTCCATTCGCTGATGAGGAGATAAACAAAATGTGATGCATCCAGATAATGCAACATTACTCAGCGACAAAAAAACATCAAGCAGAGGCTGGTGTGGTGGCTCACACCTATAATCCCAGCACTTGGGAGGCCGAGTCAGGTGGATTGCCTGAGCTCATGAGTTCAAGACCAGCCTGAGCCAGAGCGAGACCCCCCCCATCCCTAAAAAATAACCAGGCGTTGTGGTAGACGCCTGTAGTCCCAGTTACTTGGGAGGCTGAGGCAAGAGGATCACTTGAGCCCAAGAGTTGGAGGTTGTTGTGAACTATAACACTACGGCACCCTACCAAGGGTGATAAAGTGGGACTCTGTTTCAAAATCAACAACAACAAAAACATCAAGTAGGAAACATGATACAACACAAATAAACCTTGAAAACATTATGCTAAATGAAAGAAGCCAGACACAAAAGGCAACATTTTGCATGGTTCCATTTGTAACAATCGTCCAGAATAGTGAAATCCACAGAGATAAGAAGTAGGTTAATTGGTTGCCTGGGGATAGGGCTGAGAGCACAAGTGGTGAAAATAAGATGGAGTTAGTCACACTAGGGCGGTCACCACACAGCTGGTCCTGCCTCAACTTCACCCCCTATCTGCCATTTTTACGTTTCATAAATTTATATCCCACCCTAAAGATGCCTATCTTGAGTAGTTTAGGTGGACTGATTTAGGAAATTAACTTTTGCTTTTTGTTTTGGTTTGAGACAGAATCTGACTTTGTTGCCTTTGCTACAGTGGAGTCATAGCTCACAGCAATCTTAAACTTGGGCTCAAGTGATCCCCTTGCCTCAGCCTCCCAAGTAGCTGGGACTACAAGCCCCCACCACAATGCCCATCTATTTGTTAGAGATGGGGTCTTGCTCTTGCTTAGGCTGGTCTCAAACCTTGGACAAACCATCTCAGACTCCCAGAGCGCTAGGATTACAGGTATGAGCCACATCGCCTGGCCTGAGTTAACATTTGAACTGGAATGTGCAAAAGGTCTCTGAGTTATGCTGATTATTATTTAAAATAAGGATTAACATGGTCTTTGCTTTGAACTTTTACATGTAAAACTATGGGCTGGGCGCCTGTGGCTCAAAGTGGCTAAGGCGCCAGCCACATACACCTGAGCTGCTGGGTTCGAATCCAGCCCGGGCCCACCAAATAACAATGACAACTGCAACCAAAAAAATAATAGCCGGGCGTTGTGGCAGGTGCCTGTAGTCCCAGCTACTTGGGAGGCAGAGGCAGGAGAATCACTTCAGCGCAGGAGTTGGAGGTTGCTGTGGGCTGTGATGCCACAGCACTCTACCCAGGGTGACAGCTTACAGCTCTGTCTCAAAATAAATAAATAAAAATAAAACCTGTGAATTTGGAAATGAAACAACAGAACAGTCTCAGAGAGGCTGCTCTCACTGTTCTCTAGAATCTGGCCTTCCAACAAATAAAGTTTGGTGAACCTATCCCTGTCTCTGCCTATTAGGTGACAGTGACAGACAACAGGACCCTGTTTGTCCCCTAGCAGGGGTTGTGACATTGGGGTAGCCAGCTAAGTAGTTTAAGGTTTCTTTTTCTTTCTTTCTTTTTTTCTTTTTTAGAGACAGAGTCTCACTTTGTCGCCCACAGTAGAGTGCCGTGGCGTCACACAGCTCACAGCAACCTCCAACTCCTGGGCTTAGGCGATTCTCTTGCCTCAGCCTCTCGAGTAGCTGGGACTACAGGCACTCGCCACAACGCCCAACTATTTTTTTGTTGTGCAGTTTGGTTGGGGCCTGGTTTGAACCCACCATCCTCAGTATATGGGGTCGGCACCCTACTCACTGAGCCACAGGTGCCGCCCTTCATGGTTTCTTTTGGATGCAGTGATCTAAAGTTGTTCTAGAATAGATTATAGTGATCTTTGCAAAATTCTGTGAGTATACTAAAAAGCAGTGAATTGTATAAATAATAATTGATAAAATTGCCTTTTAATCTATTTTTTATGTGATATATCTAATTTTTCTCTCTATCTTTCTTTTTTTTTTTTTTACTTTGTTGCCCTCAATAGAGTGCTGTGGCATATTAGCTCACAGCAACCTCAAACTCTTGGGCTCAAGCTATTCTCTTGTCTCAGCCTCCTAAGTAGCTGGGACTACAGCGGAGTAGTTGGTACTACAGGGGCCCGCCAGAACGCTCAGCTATTTTTAGAGACGGGATCTCACTGTGGCTCAGGCCTCAAATTCGTGAGCTCAGGCAATCTACCTGCCTTGACCTCCCACAGTGCTAGGATTACAGGTGGGAGCACGGTGCCCAACCCTCTCTCTCTCTCTTTTTTTTTTTTTTTAAGAGACAGGGTCTCACTTTGTCACACTAGGTTGTCTAGACTGGAGTGTAGTGGCCTCGTCATAGCTCACTGCTGCCTCAAACTACTAGACCCAAGTAATCCTCCTGCCTCAGCCTTCTGGAACTATAAATGTGCACCACCATGCCTGGCTAGTGTTTAAATTTTGTTGTAGAGAGAGGGTCTCCTCCTATTACCCATGCTGGTCTCTAGTTCCTCACCTTAAGCAATCCTCCCTCCTTGGCCTCCAAAAGTGCTAGAATTACAGGTGTGAGCTACCATGCAGGACTGTATGTACATATTTATTTATTTTTAGAGATGGAGGTCTCACTCTGTTGCCTGTGCTGGAGTGCAGTGGCTTTTAACAGGTGAGATCATTGCACAATATAACCTTGAACTCCTGGGCTCCAGCAATCCTCCCACCTTGGCCCCCAAGTAACTAGAAAAGCAAGCATGTGCCCTTGCTGGGTTGAACAGCAAACTTGGTGTGAATTGTATGGTATATGAATTATACCTTAATAAAGCTGTTTACTTATTTATTTATTTATTTATTGAGACAGAGCCTCAAGCTGTCACCCTGGATAGAGTGCTGTGGCATCACAGCTCACAGCAACCTCCAATTCCTGGGCTCAAGCGAGTCTCCTGCCTCTGCCTCCCAAGTAGCTGGGACTACAGGCACCCACCACAACGCCCAGACATTTTTTGGTTGCAGCTGTCATTGTTGTTTGGTGGGCCCGGGCTGAATTCAAACCCGCCAGCTCAGGTGTACGTGGCTGATGCCTTAGCCCGTTGAGCCACAGGCGCCGAGCCAGACCAAGTAGATTTTTAAACTTGACTTTGGGCACATGAGTTGCCACTAACTGGCTTGCCCTTAGAGCATAATCTTCAACCAGTGTGCTGTGAGATGATCTTAGGTGTGCTGTCAACATTTTTAAACATCATTAATTAAATTATTTTCAGAAGAAGTTCAAAGTACAGTAAGTATAGTCTTTTTTAACGCTTTTTTAAAATCAACGTAATTTAAGCGTACCGCGGGAGTTTAACTATAGGTTCAAGAGTGCTGTGAGATAAAGAAAAAGTTGAAAAACACTGCTTTAGAGGAATCCCCAGGAATGGCTCATGGTGACAATGGGACCTCCTGACTGAGCATATGGCATCTGCCAGGTCCTGTGCTCAGCCCGGTACTGGCACTACCTCACTGAAAGCCCACTCCAACCCTGTTACTCTTCTGATTTATTTGTACAGAGAAAGAAACTGAGGCTCAGGAAGGTGAAGTCCCTTGCCTGAGGCCACACAGCCACAGTAAAAGGAAGACTCAAACACACGTCCTTCTAGCTGTCCAACACTGTGACACAATCCAACTAAAGTAGTGTATGGGGCTCGGTGCCTGTGGCTCAAGCAGCTAAGGCGCCAGTCACATACACCTGAACTGGCGGGTTCGAATCCAGCCCGGGCCCGCCAAACAACAATGACGGCTGCAACCAAAAAATAGCCGGGCATTGTGGTGGGCGCCTGTGGTCCCAGCCACTTGGGAGGCGGAGGCAGGAGAGTCGCTTGAGCCCATGAGGTGGAGGTTGCTGTGAGCTGTGATGCCACGGCACTCTATCCAGGGTGACAGCTTGAGGCTCTGTCTCAAAAAATAAATAAATAAAGCAGTGTATGGAACGAACAGGAAACTCATAGACCCTAAGGGTCCCCTCCACTGTCACCAGGCCCCATTGTGTAAACCTAAGTGTGTCCTCACATGACCCTGTCATGATCTCTCCAGGTAGGGGGTGGTCCTCACCCTACCCCCACTCACCAGCTGATGTAGAGACCTGCGCCGGTATGTCTTTATAAGAGTCTCGTGTATTTCAGGTGGGAATGAGAACTGGCGTAGCCACTGTGGAAAATGGTGAGATGGTTCCTTAAGAAGTCAAACATTCTGGCCAGCCTGGTGGCTCATGCCTGTAACCCTAGCACTCTGGGAGGCTGAAGAGGGAGGATTGCTAAAGTTCAGGAGTTTGAGACCAGCCTCAGCAAGAGTGAGACAGCCCCCAACCCTCACCCCACCCCCCATCTCTACTAAAAACAGAAAAATTAGCTGGGCGTGGTGGCAGGCAGGTGCCTGTAGTCCCAGCTACTTGGGAGGCTGAGGCAGGAGGATCTCTTGAATCCAGGAGGTAGTATGAGGTTGCTGTGAGCTAGGCTGATGCCGCGGCACTTTCATCTCAGTGACAGAGTAAGACTCTGCCTCAAAAAAAAGAAAAAAAGTTAAAGTTGCCATTATTTCTCTAGATAATTGGCCTGGCCTACCCTGGCTTCCTTTGAGTCTTTTTTTCACTGTCACCTTCTTGGTGGCACCTCTGTGGCACCCTATTTGATATGGACAGCACCCCCAGCTCACTCTCCAGATCCTCCTTCCCCTCTGTCCTTTCACTTTTTTCCGTAGTGCATCTCTCATTTTTAGTAAATGAGAAAATTTACTCATTCACTGCGTTTACTATTTGTCTCTCCCATCCCTAGAATGGAAACTCCATGAAAGGTGTCCGTTTTGCTCACTGACACATCCCCAGCGCCTGGACTAGCTCCTAGCACGTGGTAGGCACTCACTAAATCCGTGTTGAATGAATGAAGTCAGGTTGTCAATCATTCTTGGATTAGAATTAGTAGCTCCCCCAAGGCCTGTCCTCGTGGAGATGAAAGTATAAAAGCTCCCAGACCCCCCAATTTGTCTGGGCCCCAAGGATGGTCAGGGTAGGGGTCTCCCTGCTCGCTGGAGTTTCTCTCCTGAAATGCTTCTTTCATAACTGTGTTCCTCTGGCAGGGAAGTCCTGCCTCCTGGGCAATGCTACCCTACACATCAGCTCCCTGTGCAGGGCAAGAGCTGTAGTGTTAAAATAGAGGGATGAGAGCCCCAGGAGCAGGCCAGCCAAGGCCCCCATGGCCTGGGTTGGTGACTGGGAAACCTAGCTGAGGTGGCCCCTCGTGGAATATGTCCAGAACACACCTCTCTTCTAGTTTGGAGACCCAGCAACCTGAACAGCCTGAAGAGCGCCCCATCTGTGACAGAGGGTACCTGGTATACTGAGAGCAGTTACAACACAACACAATCCAGGGAAGCTGTCTCTCAAGTTTTAAGGAAAATTCCACAGGTTCTCCACAGTAAGCACTTACAGGAATGTCTACCCTTTTCAAACTAAAAAGAAAGAATGCTCACATCCCTCCCTTCCCTGGGCCACGTTCTGGGAGACCAGGCAAGACCTGCACCTAATTAGCTACCTGGAGAGGCACGGCTGATTCACCCACCCAGCATTTATAAGCATGTAAAGATTTCAGGTTTTGCAACTGAGGCTCAGAATGAAACCATTTGGGCTTCGCAGACTAGCTGCTGCGTGCTGTGCTGGCTTCCGCTTCCAACTGGTGACTTAATAAACAACCTGGAGGGGGAAACCCAGTCCCCCATCACCAGCAAGACTGGCCTGGCCTGGCGTGGGGAGCGAAAACAGCAGTTTGAGAAGATCAGGAATGGGGGGCAGGATTTCTAAGCAGACAGTGCTCCAGGGGTGGTGGGGGTGATGGGGGTGGGTGTGACAATAGGGGTGGGCTGGCTCATCAAAGGGCACCCTCAGGCCAAACTTGTTGAAAGTGCTTTGATCTCCTAATCACATCTATTTATCTTGGTCGGCCTGAGACAAAAGAACAGCCCTCCTTGAGGGCAAGCTGTCTCCTGTGGACCGCTCAAGCCCAAGCAAAGTGCTTGCTTCTCTGTGGGTTATCAAGACCGAAGGCAACTAAGAAGGCAGGCCTAGGTCCCCAGCCATACCATGGCTGACCTGGACCCAGAGAGCTGCCAATAGGGAGAAAAGCACAGAATCCACTGGAACTAGGCCTGCAAAAGCAATAGTGGTGGCCAGACCTGAAGTGGCGGCCACACCTGAAGCGGCAGCCACATGCAGAGGCTAGAGCAGCAGCAGCATCCATGGGCTTTTCTTGTCCTCAGAGATCTCCAATTGTGTGCAGTAGAGCTAGGGGGCCGGAGGAAGAGAGCAGCAGAGATCCCTAAGCTTTCACTGGGCTCCTCAACAGCCCATAATAACAATGATAATAGTAATAGCACTTCCTTTGTGCCCAGCACTGTTCTTTTTTTTTTTTTAAATCATAGCTGTGTACATTAATGCAATCCTGGGGTGCAATGTGCTGGTTTCATATAAAATCTGGTTAACATAGCCTTCATGGCATTTTCTTAGTTATTGTGTTAAGACATTTATATTCTGCATTTAGTAAGTTTCACCTGTACCCTTCTCCCAGCACTGTTCCTAACACTTTCCCTTTATTAATCCCTAGCTAGACTATCACAATGCCCATTTTACAGATGAGGAGACTGAGGCTCAGAGAGGTTAACTGACTCACGTGAGATTACCCAGCTCACAAATGGTGGCGCAGGAAACTTGGATCCACGCAGTCTGGCTTGTGCGGCTTGCTCACTCTCAGTTCCTTCCTTTCCTGCTTTCTGACCTCTGAACAGCGGAACAAAATCAGGACCTGATGGCTCCCATCTGGCCCTAGCATGCAGGCTCAGCATCTTTGTTGGCACATCTATTTTCTTAAATGTGGGTAACAAACCCCTGCCCCACTGCCTCCTGGGGGCAGGGGAAGTATTTTGAAGCTTGAGAGATACCAGGATGTGACAGTGTTAACAACAACCAAACCATAATGCTAGGCAAGAGTGAGCGTCTGTTGTTCTTTTCTTTCCTCTTCTCAACTCCTTTTAGCTTCCTGCAAGATCAGTCTTGAGAGATGTGTGGGAGTAGTTTGGGGAGCAGAGCTGGCTGACAAGAGGGATCTGAACGTGGAAAAGCCACGAGGGTCTTTTCCTGGAAGGAAAGGACTCTGAACCGACTCTCTTTTAGAACCTACCAGGAGAACCATTAGTCTTACAACTCCAGGAGGCGCTATTCACATAGGATATAGTGCTATTGGTGACCCTGGAGTCATTCCACATGCCCACTGGGCTAAGTGGGAGAAACTTCTAGAAAGGACACTTCGCCTAAGGAATAGCCCCAGCCCTGGCAGCAGTCCCTGGGTGTGAGGTGTTTGCCAGGGGTGGAGGAGGGTAGGGAAAGGGCAGAGGTCAAGGGAGGGTCCTGGGGAGGCACCGGCAGGCAAGGGAGGGCACGCAGCCGTTGGAGAAAGGCTGGGGAAGCCCCTCCCCCACCTCACCCCGGCCCGGGCTGTGGGAGGGAGACCCTGACCACATCAGGGGTGTGTGGCGAGGAAATGAGGCCTCCTCAGGAACGAGCTGCAAATGAGAACCGTATGGAGTTTCGGGATCCCCGAAGGAACACAGGGAAAGGATACAGTTGCGTCCATGGGAAAGTTATTATCATCTCCGCCGAAGTTAAACATTCAGGAGGGTCTGCTTTCCATCTCCTCCGCCTGGGAGCCCGTGAAGGGGGAGGCACGTCAGGAGGGCCTGGCGGGTCACGTTTTCCGAGGGGAGTCAGGGACAGGGAGGGGCTGCCAGAGGCAGCCAGGGCCCCAGGGAGGTCCTCTGAGCCTCCAGCCTGCGCTCCTGCCTGTATCGGCCTCACTCTTCCTCCCGGGCTCCGAAATCTGCGGCTCCTCTCTCCTGCTTCACCTCAGCAAGACCCTGGGCAGATGTGGTGGGGGGAGAGTGAGAGGCCCTGGCCCCTGAAAAGAGAAACGGGGACTGTAGAACTCAGGGAGATCTGAAGGAAGGCAATGGCTTCAGACTTCTGGAAAGTTCCCCTCTCCCCTGAAAATGTACGAGGAATGAAAGTGAGGCAGGCAGAGAGGTCCGAGAGGAGGTGACCACCTGTCGTCTAGGGGTCTGAGATGATAAATCTGCCTCAGAAAATGATCCTTTTGCTGCAGCCTCCCTTGGAGGTCAGAGAAGCTGGACTTGCAGGCGTCAAGGGGAGCAAGTGCTCTGGGCACAGCCTTCAGAGCCGGAGTTACCTTTGCAGGCCCCTCAGAGGTCCCACCTCAGAGATAGGGCCCTTTCTCCTCCTCCTCTGCCCAGGTATTTTGATTCCCTGAACACGAGGGCAGAAAGCTGCCTGCCACCCTCACCACTCCTCCCTGCTCCCTGGCCTGCAGCCCTGTCGAGGTTTTCTAGGGTTTTCTCTCCTGAGTAACGATGGGAAAAGACAAGAGATTTTTTTTCTGACTCCGCTGCTAATAGCACTGTGGATTTGATCAAGTCTTTTTTTTAAGCTTATTTATTGATTTTAATTATTTTTGTTGTTGTTTTGCAGTTCAGCCAGGGCCGGGTTTGAACCCTCCACCCTTGGTATATGGGGCCGGCGCCCTACTCACTGAGCCACAGGTGCCACCCCATCAAGTCTTTTAATGTCCTAGACTGAGCTTCCTTTCTTTCTTCTTTTCTTTTTTTTTATTGTTGGGGATTCGTTAGAACCAGGTTACATGAATTGCTTTTGTTAAGTAAGGACCCTCGTATAATTGTGTCCTGTCCCCAAAAGGTGACCCACGCCCCTAGACAAGAGATTTTATTTTGAGACAGAGTCTCACTATGTCACCTTTGGTAGAGTGCTGTGGTGTCACAGCTCACAGCAACCTCCATCTCCTGGGTTTAAGCGATTCTCTTGCCTCAGCCTCCCGAGTAGCCACGCCACAACGCCCAGCTATTTTTTGTTGCAGTTGACATTGTCGTTCAGCTGGCCCTGGTTAGGTTCAAACCCGGCCTATGTAGCTGGTACTGTAACCACTGTGCTACGGGCGCTGGGCCAGATTTTTTTGAAGGCTCCTCTGACACTCCCTTCCCCCACTTTTCTGAACGAACAGATGCCACCTAGGGGCCAGTGAGACTCCGTGGGATCCACAAAGGCCACAGTCCAAGCCAACAGAGGGTGTCCCAGGCACGTGCTGCCCCAGTGGCTGGCAGGAAGGGGACCCCAGTCATGGAGAAGCACCCATGGGTTGTAAGACCTAAGCCTTGGCTCCAGTTCTGCATCACCCTCTACCTGTGTTGAGTCATATAACCTCTCAGGTCAGTTTTCCCATCTGTCAAAGTGAGGAGAGAAACACTAGTGGGCAGAATGGTTTTGAGGATTAGCTGACAAAAACACTAACTCACGGAAAGTGCATGCCAAATGAAGTTTCCATCCCTGAGGCTGGACCAGCCCCAAGGAGATGTGGGTACTGAGGACTGAACCAACGTGAGTTCAGGTGCTAGTAACAGAGACTAACTACAGAGGCTTACACACACTTGAGGTTTATTGTCTCTTATTTTACAAGTCCAGAAATGGGCAGTCTGGGGCTGCTACTGTAGCTACAGTCATCAGGGATGCAGCCTCCTTCTATATTTCTGCTTTGCTTCCTTTAGCATGGGGCTTCCATCCCCAAGGTCACAAGATGGCTGTTGGGGCTCCAGCCATCATCATTCCTGGCAGGACAGGTTTAGGAAGAACAGCAACGTGCATAGGAGATGCCCTCTAGCTGAATAAGTTCCTTTGAAGATTTGCCTTTATACACCATTGGCCACTTCTAAGCTTCAAGGCTGGGTTAAAGCCTTTTACTTGTGCACAATGATGCCCCTAATAAAATCTGAGGGAGACGGGGAGAATGCTGAGCTAATATTCTCAGGTATAGTGGTACTGTTGTTAAAATACTAATATTTTTCCATACTGATGATGAATGGCCCCTTCCCCAAGCCTCACTTCTGATGTTCCTCCTGTGGCTCGGGCTCCTTCTCAACCTCCCCCTCGGGCTCCTCTCAACCTCTTCTGTCCAGCAACAGAAAGGTCAATGCCTGGCACAGCAGAGGGCCACCTGAATGCAGCTTCACCAGGAGGCAGGCCTCAGGTCTGATTGGTAGTGACCAATCAGAGGTATGTGGGCCTATGCTAGACAGTGGGAAAATATTTGAAATCTCATCTTTGGAAGAATGGGTGCCAGGTAGGTAAATAGGCCAAATGAAGGTTTCTAGCAGCAGGGAAGAAGGAAAAGGAAGTGGGTGGCAGTTGAAGGGACACAGAGTGCTTCTATTGAGCAAGACATGGTCTGCTCTCTAGGACAAGAGCAATCCTTAGAACTGGCAGTCAAAGCCCCTGGCCTGGGTCCCATGCTCCAGAGAGCCCTGCTCTAGCCACGTCTGTGCCCATGTGAGCAAGGAGTCCACAGGACCGAGCAGACAGCCACCTGGAGCCTTTCTTCCCTTCTGGATGTGCTGTAGGATCCTGGCACCCCAGAATTCCCTGCCAGCTCCGAGCCAGGGATTGCCCAAGCCTCTTCCCTATGTCCCAAAGTCACATGTTACCATCTGTTCACACCGTCTTATTTCTTTTCTACTGTCATAACAAAATACTTAAGACTGGATACTTGATAAAGAGCAAAATTTTATTTTCTCACAGTTCTAGAGGCCGAGAAGTCTAAGGCACCAGCCGATTCAGTGCCTGGTGAGGCCTGCTCTCTGCTTCCAAGATGGCACCTCTCGCTGTGTCTTCACATGGCAGAAAGGGAAGATAGCTCTACCATACCTCTTTTATAAAATCACTAATCCTATGAGGCTCTGCTCTCATGACCGAATCATCTTCATCTCCTAATGGCCCACTTCTTAACACCATTGCATTGACAATTAAGGTTTAACATATAAACTTGGAAGGGAAGCATTCAGACCATAGCCCATCCTTAGGGTCAGAGCAATACCCGAGAGGTCACTGTTTGCCAAGGGACTGTCAGGGAACAGGGAGTGGACAGCGCTGAAACATATGTACTTGGTGGAGACACATGTATGTATGAGGTCCTTCCCAGTGTGGGACTGAGCCTCAGAGGTGGGAAGAGAAAGGGGGACAGGCCAGGGCCCAGAGCCAGTTCTCCCCACACTGATGTGCTCTGGTACAAAACTCTAAAGAACCCAAGAAGTCTAAATTGAAGGTTGGCCTTGGCTCGGCGCCTGTGGCTCAACGGGCTAAGGCACCAGTCACGTACACCTGAGCTGGCGAGTTCGAATCCAGCCTGGCCTGCCAAACAACAATGGTGGCTACAACCAAAAAGATGGTCGGGCGTTGTGGCAGGCGCCTGTGGTCCCAGCTACTTGGGAGGCAGAGGCAGGAGACTCATTTGAGCCCAGGAATTGGAGGTTGCTGTGAGCTGTGATGCCATGGCCCTCTATCCAGGGTGACAGCTTGAGGCTCTTTCTCAAAAAAAAAAAAAAAGAAAGCTGGTCTTTTGGCTTGGCGTCTATAGCTCAAGCGGCTAAGGCACTAGACACATACACCAGAGCTGGTGGGTTCAAATCCACCTGGGGCCTGCCAAACAATGACAACTACAACCAAAAACTAGCCAGGCATTGTGACAGGCACCTATAGTCCCATCTACTCGGGAGGCTGAGGCAGGAGAATCACCTAAGCCCAGGAGTTGGAGGTTGCTGTGAGCTGTGATGCCACAGCATTCTACCCAAGGCAATAGCTTGAGGCTCTGTCTCAAAAGAAACAAAAACAAAAACTGGCCTTTTAAGTATAGTATTACATATTTATAGGTGTGGTATGTGGGCCTCTGTGTGTACTCTTGTTCTGGACCCCAATAAGGTTAAGGGCGAGCTTATCTGAAATAACCCTTCATCAGTAAGTGGCCTCTGTATCACTGGGGAGGGGATTATCGGTGTAGAGGGCTCAGCTGGGTGGAGGGAGACAGCAGTGAGTCCCAGAATGTGAGCCCAAGTACCACCATCAAGGCAGCCACAGCGTATGATGGGAGCCCTGCGTGTTTCTCACCATATCAGGTCAGAGGACTGCAGCTTTAAAAGTCTGGCTGCGTGTTTGAGGAACATCCCAGCTAGCAACATTTAGTGTCTTCCAGGCGCCTGGCTGCAGTGACACAGGCAACATCAGCAGCCACTGTTGCCACTCCTAGTGGAAGAGGTAAAGTAGTGAACCACTCTCAAGTCCATGTTTGTTTTTTCTTTTTGCAGTTTTTGGCTGGGGTCAAGTTTGAACCTGCCACCTCCGGTATATAGGGCCAGCGCCTCTCTTCTTTGAGCCACAGGAGCTGCCCTCAAGTCCATGTTTGAACTGCCGTTAGAAGAGTAGTAAGTCTGAGGTTGCTGTGGGTTGACCAGATGCCACCACAGGATCTGTGGTGGTGGGAGGGCCTTGTGGAGAGAGATATCAGATATATTAAATATTTTAAGATCAGGCCCATCTCTACAGGCATTCTTCACTGGTGGAAACGACAGCAAGGGCTTTGGGAATAGCCTCAGAACTGCCTTTTTCCCTACAGGGCCTGCTGCAAGTAGCAATCTCCACCCATCTATCCATGCAGTGACCAACAGGCTCAGGGCAAGGCACCGTGCTGTGACAGGGACCAGTCTTGCTCTTTAGGCTTTTCCCCAGCCTGCGACCCAGCCCCTACTCCCCTGGTATTCCCAGATGCAGCTCCCTACTGTCCCCCCACAGCCCCTAAGACTGCCCCCCTTCTCTTCCCTGCCGCTGATTGCATTATACTTGCTTTCTAGAAAACAACAGGGTACTGCTGATTCCAGCCACACAGACCCAAGGACCTAGTTCCCAGGGACTAAGAGTCACTCTACACCAAATTCTGCGCACTGGTACATCTGAGCGTTCTTTGGGAGCAGGAGTCCATAATTTTCAAAACTCAGAATTTTCAAAACACAAAAACTCTCAATGTCTTCCAGTTTCTCGTGGGTCAATACTTTTTAGCGTGTGTATGTTTTACTGCCACTTTTGGTGAAAAATCTCTTCTTGCTAAGTTTTAAAAGGGTATTATCAAACATTTCCCAGCTTTGAAGGAATAAGTTCAGGAAAGCAAAGGGAGAGATGGAGACAGGGAGAGCAAGAGAGAGAAATATCACTTCCGCAGAGATGCTTTGCCAACACTCCAAACAAAATCCAGACCCTCTATTATACTGTCTGTTGGCATCTGATATTTTTCCTTCAGAGAATTTTCCCGATTTGTAATTATAGATTTACTTGTAAGGTAATTTGTTTTCTGTCTGAGATAAGGGATTGTGCCTGTTACATTTTCAAATGTATAGTCACTGTCTAACTCAGTTTAGGCACTCAGTAAATATGTATTAAATGAAGTAATGAATTCTTGAAAGGGGTGGGTCCCAAAACAAGGTTTTAAAATTTGTAGAGGGGTCAAGAGAATCGCTTAAGCCCAGGAGGTGGAGGTTGCTGTGAGCTGTAATGTCATGGCACTCTACCCAGGGCAATAGCTTGAGGCTCTGTCTCAAAAAAAAAAAAAAAAAATTTGCAGAGTGGTAAGAACAGCTGCTTTGTGCTTTCACCAAACCCAATCATTGGTTGGGATTTTACCCCAACAGAGGAGATCTGGGAGGAGGCTGATATTGCCCTGAGCCCCAAATATGCACCTCCTAATTATGTCCACAGATTCTGCAGATCAGAAATTCAGGGGACAGCAGGGACAGCTTGTCTCTGCCCTGTGACATCTGGGGCCTCAGCTGGAAGACTCAGAGGCTGGGGACTGAAGGATGATGATGGTCATCTAGCTGGGGCCTCAACTTCCCTCACCATGATCCTCCACTCCTCTGTGTGGACTGTCCCCTGGAGCCGGTTTGGACTTGTTTACAGCCTGGTGGCTGAGTTCCAAGGGGGAGCCTCCCAAGAGCAAGACAGAGCCATGGGGAAGCTGTATGGCCGTGTATGACCCAGCTCAGAGCTACAGAGCAACACTTCCTCCCCATTCTATTCATCCAGCAACCACAAAGTCTCACCCAGGATGAAGAAAAGGGTCACTTTCTCACCTGCTAGTGAGAGAGTGTTATGGTTCTAGAAGAATGTGAAGGACTAGAAATATCACTGTGGCCATTTGGGGAAAATAAAATCTGCTACATGCCCAACACCAGCATGCCAGTCCCAGGCCTCATGCATTCAGATTCCCACTCTCTCCCTTCCTCTGCTCTGCCTTGTCTGTGTTTCCTGGCATCCAGTTGGGTTCAACAATGGAAAGTACTAGAAGGAGACAGGAAGAAGGGAAAAGCCAGAGTATGTCCTCTCTTTGCTTTCTGCCTCAGCAGCTGGAGTTCCTCCACCACCCCAGACCCCAGTGGCCGGGCCCACAGCAGCACCACCTTCTGCCTCCTGACCCGTGTCTGCAGCCTCTCTTCCCTACCCCCGCATAGCTGTAGGAGGATAGAGGTTTCCTGCAGTTGCTTACCTCTGGGTTGTCTCACCTTCTGTTTGGCAGCTCAGTTTTTCCATCACATGTGTAAATAATTTGGTGCATAAAATTCCATCTGTTTAAAATTCCACGAGTAGTTTCTGTTTTTTTGACTGGACTTTAACCAATAAAACTAGCAAGGACGGATGAATGCTTGCAGGAGAGCAGAGATCGTGGAATTTGTATCAGAAATCCTGGGATCAAGTCTTGGTCCCATCTGTCACTCAGTTTGAATCACTTTGAAAAGTGTGTCTTTCTCCTTGATTCTAAAACAGCAAAATTAAACAAAAGTCTTTGAAGCCCTTGTGTTCATAGCCAGAGTTTTCAATTTCCTCCTCAGACATTTAGAGTAGTTAATTGACTTTGATAGCTCTTCATTTTCTTTTTCTTTTTTTTTTTTTTTTGTGGTTTTTGGCCCAGGCTGGGTTTGAACCCGCCACCTCCAGCATATGGGGCTGGTGCCCTACTCCTTTGAGCCATAGGCACCACCTTAGTTCTTCATTTTCTTTCTTTTCTTTTTTTTTTTTTTCTGAGACAGAGCCTCAAGCTGTCACCCTGGATAGAGTGCTGTGGCATCACAGCTCACAGCAACCTCCAATTCCTGGGCTCAAGCAAGTCTCTTGCCTCCGCCTCTCAACTAGCTGGGACAACAGGTGCCCACCACAACGCCCGGCCCTTTTTTTTTTTTTTTTTTTTTTTGGTTGCAGCCGTCATTGTTGTTTGGCGGGCCCCGGGCTGGATTCGAACCCACCAGCTCAGGTGTACATGGCTGGTGCCTTAGCCCGTTGAGCCACAGGCGCCGAGCCAGTTCTTCATTTTCTTAAAAGTACTATGAACCCACAGCTGGGAATCACAATCAAAAATGTTGGCCAGACAATGCATATGATAGCTCACTTCCAAGATGGCCTGCAATAATCCTCACCTCCTATTATTCATGCTCTTGTATATCCCTTCCTTGACCAATAGGATGTTAGGAGAATGATAGGTTGTAGATTCGGAGGCTTCTTTTCTGCCCTCTCATAGATCAAACTATTTGGGAGAAGTCAGCTGCCATGTTGTGAGAACACTGAAGTACCCCTATGAAGGGATCCATGTGGTGAGGAACTGAGGCCTCCTGCCAATAGCTGTGCAAGTGAACCATCTTGGAAGTGAATCCTTGAGCCCCAGTCAAGCCTTCAGGTAACCGCAGCTCCAGCCAACACCCTTACTGCAATCTCATGAGAGACCCCCAAGCCAGAACCACCCAGCAAAACTGTTCCTGAAGTTTTTTGACTTGCAAAATCCATGAGGTAATAAATGCTTGCTATTTTAAGTCATCAAGTTTTGGTGTAATGTGTCATGCAACAGTAGATCCTTGATACAGTATAGTAATATTATAGTAATATTGTAATATTACAACCAGCTTCAAGGACAGAAACTGCTGTTGCTCCCTGGAAGGTAGGCATCCTAAAGTATACTCCAGGCAGATGAAGGAGCTAAACATTGGAAACCTAGAAAAGTATTAGAGGAAAATATAAAATGAGTTTTTACACTATTGGGATGAGAAAAGCCTTCCTAGGCAAGCCATGAAATCCCGAAGTCATGGAAAAGATTTGACTACATAAAAATGAGACCGTGTATATGAGAAAAGGCAGCGTAAACAATATCTACAATAAATCAGAAACTGTGTGGAGAAGGAGGAGAAGGCAGACACCATTGTGCATAAGGAGCAACTTTTATTGGGGAATTTTTCAAGTAAGTGATCAGCAAAATAAGGCACGTGGCCCTGTTCTCTTATCAGCCCACAGAGAGGAGCAGGGGCTAGGGCATGGCAGGGCTATGATGGAAGGGAGGGGCCCTGCACCGCCCTACCCTGTTCCTTGTCTTTTCTTTGTGTAAGCTTGGAGTGGCTTTATACATAGGGAATAAAACAGTCAAGACTTGGGGGCAAGCATGCTAAAGGAAGGGGAGCCTTCAGCCCAATGCAAACTTGGATTCACACACAGCCACTCCAACAAGGGGGAAGGAGAGACAAACCCTCATCCTGAACAGAGTTCCTGGAGTCATCATTGCACCTTTCTGCTTGTCACTCCACAAAATGTTTGCAACATACATCACAGAAAAAATGTTAACATCGTCAATAAGCAAAGAGTTTCTATAAATTAATTTGAAAAATAAAGCCAAATAGGAAATAAGCATAACATAGGAACACAAATCAGAGATGAGGAAATAAAAAAGGCCCATAAATATATGAAAAGATGCTCACATATACCCAGTGGTAAGGGAAATGCAAAATTAAAACCAAAATGAAATACCCATTTTTTCACTTGTTCAATTGGCAGAAAAATCTAAACATTGACAATAGCCAATGTTGGCAGGACAGCAAATTGGTTCAGTGTTTTTTAAAAAGCAATTTGAACCAGGCATGGTGGCTCACACCAGTAATCCTAGCACTCTATGAGGCTGAGACCAGAAGATTGCTTGAGGTCAGGAGTTCGAGTCCAGCATGAGAAAGAGCAAGACTCTGTCTCTATAAAAATAGAAAAAAATACCTGTAGTCCCAGCTACTCAGAAGTCTGAGGCAGGAAGATCTCTTGACCTCAGCAGTTCAAGGTTGAAGTAAAGGAGTTTGAGGTTGCGGTGAGCTGTGATGAGGTCACTGCATTATAGCCTGGGTGACAGAGCAAGACTCTGTCTAAAAAAAAAGCAATTTGGAAATATCTCTTGCAATTGTAAGAATTATAAGTGCATAAATCCTCTATGCCCAATATCTCCTACAGAAATCAGTATTTCAGAAATACACAAAAGCTCAAGGAGACATGAACTAATTCATTCCGAAAACCTTTATTGTATATTGTTCCAGATGCTGGGGATGTAGTGGTGTAAAAACAAGTCCCTGCTGACATACTAGAGGGAGAGATAGCTAAAAATCCATGGGCAAATGAGGTACCATTCCACTTACCAAGGATGCCACAAGTGAAAGGACTGACAATGCCAATGTTGACAAGAATATGGAGCATCTGGAACTCTCATTCTTTGCGGGTGAGCAGTAAAGCAATTTGTCTATTTCCTGTACAATTAAATATACTTCTGTCACATAACCTAGTAATAGCACTCTTAGATATTTACCCCAAAGCAACAAAAGCTTCTACAAAATCTTTTTTTTTTCTTTTTGAGACAGAGCCTCAAGCTGTCACCCTGGATAGAGTGCTGTGGCATCACAGCTCACAGCAACCTCCAATTCCTGGGCTCAAGCGAGTCTCTTGCCTCCGCCTCCCAAGTCGCTGGGACTACAGGTGCCTGCCACAACACCCGGCTATTTCTTGGTTGCAGCCGTCATTGTTGTTTGGTGGGCCCGGGCTGGATTCGAACCCACCAGCTCAAGTGTACGTGGCTGGCACCTTAGCCTGTTGAGCCACAGGCGCCGAGCCAAAAATCTTTTTTTTAAGATAGGAGATTCACTTTGGCACCCTCGGTAGAGTGCCGTGGCATCATAGTTCGCAGCAAACTCAAACTCTTGGGCTCAAGTGATCCTCTTGCCTCAGCCTCCCAAGTAGCTGGGACTACAGGCGCCCACCACAATGCCCAGCTATTTTTAGAAACAGGGTGTCACTCTTGCTCGGGCTGGTCTCTAACTTGTAAGCTCAAGCAATCTACCCAGAGTGCTAGGATTACAGGTGTGAGCCACCATGCTGGGCTCTACAAAATCTTGTACATGAACATTCATAGCAGTTTCATTCATTATAGTCTCAGACTACAGACAATCCAAATGTCCATCAACCAGAGAATGAATAGACAAATTGTGACTATCCATACAATGGAATACACTACCCAAGGATAAAAATAAATTACCTCTAGTTCACACAACAACATGGATGAAAAATATGCTAAAATAGTATACAGTCACATAAGAGTGCATCCTCTATGATTCCACTTGTCTGAAATATCAGAAAAGACAAAAGTATATCTATATTGGCAAAGAAAACCAGTGCTTGCCTGAGACTGGAGGAGAGGATTGGCTGCAAAGGAGGCATAAGGTAACTCTCAGGGGTGATGAAAATATTCTGTACTTTGATGCTAGTAATGGTTACAAGGGTAACATTTGTCAAAACTCATCAAACTATATACTTCAAATAGGGATGTTTTGCTGTGTGTAAATTATACATCAATAAAAGTGATCAAAAGAAAATGTATAGGTAGATTTTTGATATATATGGCACAGTTCCACCCATGAAACGTTCTGAAGACAACAGCATGCGTGCTTCCCCCAGGGTCTGCAAGCAAGGCACCAAATACTGTGCTAGAATGTGTGAAATACACTGAGCTCCAAGTCACACAGATGAGGATGCAAGGGTGCACCTGTCAGGATTGCACACACTCACTCACTCGCTTTCTCTCCAGCCAGAAGTGCAAGAGAGTGTTTGGGTCAGAGACAGCAGATGTGAACTAAAATAGTACCACTCTGTGATGTTAGAAACTCATTGGCCTAAATATTTTCAAAATTTACTCACTTATATGTCTTCTCATGGCCCAAGTGTCTAAGTTGCTATCCCTATTACTGCATGGTACCCCCATAGTGGCTTAGTACAATAATTTATGATTAGCTCTCAGTGTTCTGGGAGTTGGCTAGGCTCCGCTGAAGGGTTTTCACTTCCAGTCTCTCATGTAGTTGCAGTCTAGTGTCAGTGGGAGCTGAAGTCCCCTGAAGGCTTAACAAGCTGGGCAGCCAAGATGGTGCACTCACAAGGTGAGCAGTTATTGTTGACTGCTGGAGGAAACTTAACTGTTGACGAGCTGTTGAGTAGAGTGTCTTATGTGTGCCTTCCCCATGTAGACTGGGCTTCCCACAGCATGGTGGCTGGGTTCCAAGAGGGAGTATCCCAAGAACAAGCATTCTAGTCAGGCCAGGTAGAAGCTGCAAGGCTTTCTGTGACCTCACCTTGAAAATCATACAAATCATTTCCACTTGGTTCCATTAGTCAAAACAGTTACAGAAACCATCCAGGCTCAAGGGAGTGGAGAAATATTCTCCTCTACTTGATGGGGGAGTGGCAGGTCACATGGCAAATGTATGTGGGATACTGTTGCAGGCATCTTTTGAAAATACAACCCATCCTGGCTCGCAAGCGGCTAAGGCACCAGCCACATACACCTGAGCTGGCGGGTTCGAATTCAGCCCAGGCCCGCCAAACAACAATGACGACTGCAACCAAAAAATAGCTAGGCGTTGTGGTGGGCGCCTGTGGTCCCAGCTACTTGGGAGGCTGAGGCAAGAGAATCGTCCAGGAGTTGGAGGTTGCTGTGAGTGGTGATGCCACAACACTCTACCCAGGGTGACAGCTTGAGGCTCTGTCTTAAAAAAAAGAAATACAACCCATCCCAACTCTTTACTGAAACCTCTTTTTTCCTTGCTTTTCAACGTAGAATTTTAAGTTGGGCCCCAACAACTTTAGCTAAGGACAAAGGTTTGGAAAAGGAAAACTTTTGTGTGAGAAAGCTGGTATTATCACACATATTGTGTTTGTCACACAATAGAGTAAAAACCCAATCATCATGTTATGAACCATTAAAGGATTTCCAGTCATTATTACAGGGTCTTATAGAGCTGGGTTGCAATGCCTCATTTCACTAACAGATGATAACATTTGACTTGGGCCTGTATTTTAGGAAGAGGAGATGTGAGCTGGGTCTGGAGAGAAAGGAAGGTATCTACATACTCCTGTTTCCGAGTTTGACATTTTCAAATTTAAAATGGTAATTATTCTAAAATATTCTTTTAGGCTCGGCATCCGTAGTACAGTGATTTCAGTGCCAGCCACATACACGGAAGGTGGTGGGTTCAAACCCGGCCTGGGCCAGCTAAACAACTGCAACAAAAAAATAGCTGGGTATTGTGGCGGGTGCCTGTACTCCCAGCTACTTGGGAGGCTGAGGCAAGAGAATCGCCTAACCCCAGGAGTTGGAGGTTGCTGTGAGCTGTGAAGCCACAGCACTCTACTAAGGGTGACATAGTGAGAATCTGTCTCAAAATAAATAAATAAATAAATAAATAAAAATAAAATATTCTTTTAAATCAGATTTTGAAGTTTGATAATACTGGCTTCCTCACACAAAAAATGATATCTATGGCACCTGTGCTGAATACACTAGAGGGAGTTTTGGAGCCAGTCAACAAACCATAATGGATAAACCCTGCCAAGGGCACTCTATTAGGTCCTCAAAGTGGGTCACGATAAGGAATAAATGAAGTCCCTACTTCCAAGGCAGCTACGAGACTGATAATGTATAATCAACTTAAATATGGCAACTTGGCCAAGCATGGTGGTTCACTCCTATAATCCCAGCACTTTGGGAGGCTGATGTGGGAGGTTGACTTGAGGCCAGGAGTTTAAGACCAGCCTGGGCGACACAGCAAGACCTTGTCTCTAAAAAGTAGGAAAGAAAAACAATTAGCCAGGCATTATGGCACATGCCTGCAGTCCTAGCTTCTTGGGAGGCAGAGGCAAGAAGATTCTGCAAGCTGAGGAATTTGAATACCGTGAGCTGTGGCCACACCACCTGTATTCCAACCTGGGCAGTAGAGTGATACCCTGTCTCTAATATAAATAAATAAATGAATAAATAATTTTTTAAATATTTCAACTGCAGGGCTGAGATGTGTGGCAGTTGATAATCATAATTGCCTTAGTAGGGAGAAATAATGAGGGGAAGAGCAGAGTCAGAAAGCCAAGAGGAAATTGTTGATGCCTATGGAATACGATTGGGCAAAATGTAATGGAGAAACGAACAGAGCAAAGAGTGTGGTAAGAAAAGACAGGCTTGACTTGACTGTCGGGTATAGACTCTAATTTTGAATAATAAGATGTTAATATCAACAGAAACCTGGCTCGGCACCTGTGGCTCAAGCGGCTAAGGCACCAGCCACATACACCTGAGCTGGCGGGTTTGAATCCAGCCTGGGCCCACCAAATAACAATGACGGCTGCAACCAAAAAATAGCCGGGCATTGTGGCAGGCTCCTGTAATCTCAGCTACTTGGGAGGTAGAACCAGGAGAATCACTTGAGCCCAGCAATTGGAGGTTGCTGTGAGCTGTGATGCCACAGCACTCTACCCAGGGTGACAGCTTGAGGCTCTGTCTCCAAAAAAAAATTATTATATATACATGTATCTCAACAGAAACCCCAGAGACCATCCAGCTCAAAACTTTGGTGAGAGGTGCCCCTGAACTAGAATGTGCCCCACTAACTTCCATGTTAAGGTTCTCTCCAAGTGTTGAGCAAGGATGATGTAACACAGGCAAAGAAAACAGTTATTAGCGAAAATTTCCAAGAGGCAATGACCTCTCTTCTGTTTTCATTAAATCCAACTCAGTTTGCCAACCCTTTGAGCAACCTTGGGGAGGTTGCTTCTCCTCTCTGTGCCTGTTTCCTTATCTTACTGAGCTCTTACTGCCTGCTTTGCACTGTTCTTAGTGCTTTACACGTGTTAATTCATTTAGTCCCTCCCTACAGTCCCATGCGGTAGGTGGAGTTTACAGATGAGGAAACTGAGACAGAGGTTAATAACTCGTCTAAGGTCACACAGGTAGCAAGTGATGGAGTCAGGTTCAAACTGGGGTTGCGTGGCTCCAAGTCTGTGTTATCAACCACTAGGTAATCCTGCTTCTCATCAGGCGAGATTGGACAAGATGCCCTCCAAGATCCCTTCCAGCACTCATGTATTCAGGTTCTAATGATTTGCTTCCTCTGGAATTGGTCAGGGAGAACCCAGAGTTAAATTCTCTTGGGTTGTGATGAAAAGAGTGACAGCATGTATCCAGTGTGAAAGACAGAGGCCACTCAACCCTCTCACCTACTGAAATTTCAAGAGCAGTTTCTTTAAGTTCCTAAAATCACCCCCACTCCAAGTGGCCAGGCATCCTCTTGCTTTGTTGGCACGTCTTGCAACTCCACAGATCACAGAAGAGGCCAATGGGCACGATCAGCATCCCGAGAAGAGAGGAAAATGTGCAGGGCAAGAACAGAACTTGCTGTTTTCAGTCCGTCCATCTCAGCTGCTGCTCTCTCAGTGTCTGTTCTTTTGAATAAAGGGTCTACTTTTCCAAATGTGATTTTTAAATTGCAGCAGAGAGAAAACAAAATAAGCACAGCATGGTCAGCCTAGGGCCTGCACTTTCTATTCCCTGGTTACAAAGTAAAATTAGCTAGCTGGTGGCCAGGGCTGGGAGATTTATTTTGGTCTGAAGTCAGCCCACAAGATTAACAATATTGGCAAGAACTACATAGGAGGGGAAAATATTTTGGACAAGACTGCATATGTTTGCAGATACATCATCTCCCTTTGCGCAATGGCCAAGGTTAAAGAGAATAGGAGTCAGGACAAGGCCTCGTCTTCTTCCTGTGAACCATCATTCTCCCTGCACGATGCCAACTCGCACCCTCTGGGAGCTGTTGCACAGTGTTCTGCAGGACCCAGGGAAGGTGGACGGGGAAACACTCTCCAAATCTGTTAAGAGTGGCTTGTTCATCTTTTCTTTCTCCCTTTTCTGCAAGGCCCGCATTCCATTCCAAGGGTAATTTTCAGGCAACAGCTATTTCCAGATTCTCAAGGACTAACAGAGGGTAATGTCAGAAAAAATTATCCCACATCAGAAATAGGCAAAAGAGATGATTGGGTTCTTACAGTGCAAAACTGGGCCTATACTTTTGATTGTTCTGGTAGGGGCAAAGGCTAATTTTAAGATTTTCGTCTGGTAGAGATGAAAATAATTTCTAACCCAGCCTTCTCATCCTAACATTCTTCCATTAAATTGCCTATAAATACCTAGGTTCTCATAGTCTCACTGGGACCGGTTTTAACATCTTACAGGTTGCCTCATTAATTAATGAGTTAAGTCAAATTGTGGGCATGTGGCCATTTTTACATTTGCACAAGGATCAAGTTTTTTAACCTTTCGAAAATTCTACTTTAACAAAGGAATGCTTGTGTCCGTTGACATGACATTTTTCTCCGGCCTCCTTATCATATCAACTCAAACCCATTAGCCAATATCCCATCCTCCTCAGGGTGAACTCCAGACGCAGACAGCAGACAGGCATCCCTCCCTCTCCATGGAGATGGGGCTGCAGATGAAAGCCTTGCCCCCGACCCACTCATCCTCACTTTCTACAGGAGTGTGCTGAGCCTTCAAAAACAACTGCAGGGGGGCGGCTCCTGTGGCTCAGCGAGCAGGGCGCCGGCCCCATATACCGAAGGTGGCGGGTTCAAGCCCGGCCTCGGCCGAACTGCAAAAAAACAAAAAAATAGCCGGGCGCTGGGGCGGGCGCCTGTAGTCCCAGCTACTTGGGAGGCTGAGGCAAGAGAATCGCTTAAGCCCAAGAGCTGGAGGTTGCTGTGAGCAGTGTGACGCCACGGCACTCTACCCAGGGCGATAAAGCGAGACTCTGTCTCTGCAAAAAAAAAAAAAAACAACAACAACAGTGGTTTCTTAAAGCCTGGTGAGGAAGCTCTTTGTCTGACCTTGGGGCGCAGGTTCCATGGGAGCTTTCCGTGGGCTTTCTTCTGGGGTGCTGCTTATCTCTGCGTCCCACTTACCCTCACCCCTCTCAGG
>CAUYON010050182.1:0-12693 GCA_963573935.1 Arctocebus calabarensis
CTGTAGTCCCAGCTACTCGGGAGGCTGAGGCAAGAGAATCACCTAAGCCCAGGAGTTGGAGGTTGCTGTGAGCTGTGTGACGCCATGGCACTCTACCGAGGGCGATAAAGTGAGACTCTGTCTCTTAAAAAAAAAAAAAAATAGCCGGGCATTATGGTGGGCGCCTGTGGTCCCAGCTACTCGGGAAGCTGAGGCAAGAGAATCGCCTAAGTCCAGGAGTTGGAGGTTGCTGTAAGCTGTGTGACGCCACGGTACTCTACCAAGGGCCATAAAGTGAGACTCTGTCTCAAAAAAAAGAAAGAAAGAAAGGGTCTTGCAAATGTTAGATGCTACTAGAATACCATTCTCGCTCTTTCTTTTTTTGGGGTGGGGGGGTGGGGACAGTGTTCCACTGTGTTGCCCTCGGTAGAATGCCGTCGCTTCACAGCTCAAAGCAACCTGAAACTCTTGGGCTAGAACTATAGGCACCTGCCACAGTGCCTGGCTGTTTTCTTATTACAGTTGTCATTGTTTAGCTGTCCCAGGCCAGGCTCTGTGCAACTTTAGCTCTGAGCCTTTTTTTTTTTTTATTTAAATACAGTTTCGGTGGCTCAGTGGGTAGGGCGCCAGCCCCATATACCAAGGCTGGTGGGTTCGAACCCGGCCCAGGCCAAATTGCAACAACAAAAAAAAAGACAAGAGTCTCACTGTGGCGCCCTGGGTATAGTGCATTATAGCTTACTGCAATCTCAAACTCCTAGGCTCAGGTGATCCTCTTGCCTCAGCCTCCTGAGTAGCTGGGACTACAGGCACCAGCTACAACATCAGGCTAGTTTTTCTATTTTTAGCAGAGACAGGGTCTTGCTCTTGCTTGGGCTGATCTTGAACTCCTGAGCTCCAGCATTCGACCTGCCCCAGCTTTCCAGAGTGCTGGGATTACAGTGCGAGCCTCTGTGCTTGTCCTAAACATCATTCTCTTATGTGTTTCTAGGGACAAAAAATAGATGTACTCTCCCTTTGTATTGCTATAGGTTGTGGCAGGTAGAGGGAGCTTAAACCATAGGAGCCAGAAGACTTCTGTGTGCTCCTGGGGAGGGTGGATTGCCTGTCTCCATTGAGCTGTGAGGACCCAGTCACTTACCCTGACTAGGGAGATCCCTTTAAAGAAGGTCTTGAGGCTTGGTGCTTGTGGCTCAACGGGCTAATGCGCCAGCCACGTACACCTGAGCCGGTGGGTTCGAATCCAGCCTGGGCCTGCCAAACAACAATCACGGCTACAACCAAAAAAATGGCCGGGTGTTGAGGTGGGCGCCTATAGTCCCAGCTACTTGGGAGGCAGAGGCAAGAGACTCTCTTGAGCCCAGGAATTAGAGGTTGCCGTGAGCTGTGATGCCACGGCAGTCTATCCAGGGTGACAGCTTGAGGCTCTGTCTCAAAAAAAAAAAAAAAAAAGTCTTTTTCTAGGCAGTGTCTGTGACTCAGTGGGTAGGGTGCCGGCTCCATATACCAAGGGTGGTATGGTCAAACCCAGCTCCGGCCAAACTGCAACAAAAAAATAGGCTTTGTGGTGGGAGCCTGTAGTCCCACTACTTGGGAGGCTGAAGCAAGAGAATCGCCTAAGCCCAGGAGTTAGTGGTTGCTATGAGCTGTGATGCCACAGCACTCTCCTGAGGACCATAAACTGAGACTCTGTCTCTAAAAAGAAAAAAGAGTCTCACTTTATTGAGTGCTATGACACATCACAGCTCACAGCAACCATCACCTCCTGGGCTTAGGTGATTCTCTTGCCTCAGTCTCCCAAGTAGCTGGGACTACAGGCTCCTACCACAACACTTGGCTATTTTTTTGTTGCAGTTTTGCCAGGGCCGGGTTTGAATCCACCACCCTTGGTATATGGGGCTAGCGCCCCACCCACTGAGCCACAGGCGCCACCCTCTGTCTCTTTTTAAAAAAAAAAAAAAAAAGGGCGGCTCCTGTGGCTCAGTGAGTAGGGCGCCGACTCCATATACCGAAGGTGGCGGGTTCAAGCCCGGCCTCGGCCTAACTGCAAAGCAAAAAAATAGCTGGGCGCTGTGGCGGGCGCCTGTAGTCCCAGCTACTAGGGAGGCTGAGGCAAGAGAATCGCTTAGGCCCAAGAGCTGGAGGTTGCTGTGAGCAGTGTGACGCCACGGCGCTCTACCCAGGGCGATAAAGTGAGACTCTGTCTCTACAAAAAAAAAAAAAAAGATAGGTATAATAGTACTACTCACACAAAAACTTAAATTTCACCTCAAAAATCACAAGACAAAAGAGAAAGCAATCACTGTTACAAAATAAGATATTTCATGCAAAGTATTAACTTCAATTTTCTTAATTTAAAGAACTTATTTTTTTCAAGAATACAATATGGTATTATTAACTATGTCTCTGTGCTGTACATTAGATCTTCCTAATGTGTTCATCTTATCTGACCAACGCCTCCCCATGATCCCCCGCCCCTAGAACCTGGTAACCACCATTCTACTCTGCGTCTCTAAGATTCTGGCGTTTTTAGATCCCTCATATGAGCGATCAATGCAGTATTCATCTTCTGTACCTCGTTTATTTCACAGAGTGCAATATCATTGAAATGAACCCATGGTGTTGATAGGAGGATTTCCTTCTTTTCAAAGGCCAAATAATATTCCCTGTGTGTGCCTCCAAGGCAGCTAAGAAAGCTTCCGAATTTGGAGCCATTTCTTCGTAACGTTCTCATTCCAATAGATCTTGGTACTCTGTATGAAGCCCCTTTATTCTCCCTTCTGTTTATTCCCAATACTCAGTGAACTGGGGAGCTTTTCTAAATCTGAACTCTTCTGTTGTTCATTCTTTGAAATTATTGAAATATTCCTAGACTGTTTCTTAAGGATTTTTCATTCTTTCTTTTCTCAGTACACACTTCTATGACTTAGGTATTAAAATGTCTGGAATATTCTAATTTTATCTTTTTTGGTCTCAATGTAATACATTTTCTAGAAGATTTCCTCAAATTTTTCTCTTATTCTTCTATGCGGTTTTTCTTCCAAACAGTCTTTTAAGTTAGAATGTAAATTTAATAAAAATGATGTTAAATTGCTTTCACTTCATTTTTGATGTCTGTTCCCTTGGCATTATGTCTGGTGCTTTTGAGTCCTCAGAAAACAGCATTTATGCACACATTATAAATGTATAAATGTATACACATATATGTATATGTACAAACATATATACACACATACACTGTATATATTACACTATTATATAATTACATGTATGGCTATATATACGTGTAACTATGTAAATTCATATTTCAACCATATGATTCATACATAATAATAATTCATATACCAACTATATCTCACCTGTGAGAGAATTATCTTGGCTGCTGTATTGACTGAATACTGGCATAGTTTCGGCACACTAATTCCTAGGACTCTTCTAAAAATGTATCCCAAAGCTAGTTCATCTTTTGGTGGTTTTGGTTCTGTTACTGACTGTCACCCTCTGCTTCTTTTTTTATTTCTAGTAATTATCGATGACATTGTTACAGCACTTTGTGCTTTTTCTGTGGCATTCTTTTCAATCTTCACAACTCAATAGATGCCATTCATGTAACCATTTCAGAACAGGAAACTAAGATAGTGGGAGTTTAAACTCACTTGTCTGGGCTTACCCAGCCAGAAAGGTGTAAAACTGGAATTCTACCTCTGGCCAACAGACTTGGCTTTGAATTATTTTAAGTTGTAAACAACATAGTACAAACTTTTAGACAAATAATGTAGTGCCACTTTCATCATAGTAGGCAATTCTGTTTTCAGGAAAAGGTAAAATGCTATAGTGCCTTCCTTAGAATCATTTTACTTTGCTTCTGTTTTCATATCTTGGTTTACTCATAGTCGAACAAACTATCATCTTAAGATAGGCCCTGATGGACGTGAGTGTTAGGCGTACTGGCGTGTAATGATCCCACATTGGAGGTTGAAAGGAAGCAGCTAGAGATGAGAAGCAGCTTGTACGGGTGTTGGTCACAGATATCAACGTAGATATGAACTCTGAAGCTGAATGTTGAGGGTGGCTCCCGGGTTAGCTTATTGACTGGGCTGCCACGTTTTAACATCTACCTGACAAGGGTAGCTCTAGGTCTTACAGCCCTTCAAAAAAGAGAATGAATCCTTCTTATTAAATTCATACATAAAGGAGCTCCCAAACTTACTGGAGTTCTTCTTTAGAAGTCAAAATAATTCATCAATCATTTTAAGACAGTGTAATTTCTTTTATCCCCAATTTTGGATGTGTTCTTGGGATCCAAGTGAAGTTTTGCTACATTGAGATATTACATTTTGGTGAGGTAAGGGCCTTTGGTGCAGACATCACTGAAGCATTGCATGTTGTGCCCACCAAGCAACTTCTATCATCAGCCCCCCAGCCCCCACCCTTCCAAGTCTCTGTTGTCCTTCATTCAACATGTTGTCTTTCTGTGTACACACGCCTTAGCTCCCCTTATAAGGGAGAACATTCAGTCTCCGCCTTTCTGTGTCTGATGTGTTTCACTTGAGATAATGGCCTCAAGTTCCACCCATGCTCCTGCAAAAGACATGATTTCATTCCTTTTACAGCTGAATAGTTTTCCATTGTGCATGTATGTGTGTGTGTATATGTGTGTATGTGCTTGTGTATACTGCACACACACACACATACATATATATACACACACATTTTCTTTATCCAACTGATCAACACTTAGGTTGATCCCATACATTTGCTATTATGAATAAACATAAGAGTACAGGGATTTTTTTTATATGCTGACTTATTTTCGTTTGGGTAGATATTCTGAAGTTGGATTGTACGGTAGTTCTACTTTTAGTTCTTTGAGAAATCTCCATACTGTTTTCAACAGAGATCGCACTGATGCATATTCCTCCCAATGGAGTGTAAGTCTTGCCCCACACCCATCTTATCTGTTATTTTTTTGTCTTTTTAATAATAGGCATTCTGATTGGTATAAGATATCTCACTGTGGTGTTAATTTGCATTTCTCTGATTAGCGATCTGGGACATTTCCATGTTTGCTAGCCATTTGTGTATCTTCTTTTGACTGACGTCTGTTCATGTCCTTAGCCCACTTCTGAATAAGGTTAATTGTGGAGGTTTTTGTTGGGTCGTTGGAGTTCCTTATAGTTCTGGATATTGTTCCCCCACTGGATGTACAGTGAGAAAATATTTTCTCACGTGCTATATGCTATCTGATGGCTCTGTAGATTATCTTTTCTGCTATGCAAAAACCTTGTAATTTAGTTAAGATCTTTTATTTTTATTTCTGTTGCCTGTGGTTTTGAACTATGAATTTTTTGTGTAGCCCAATGTCCAAAAGCATTTTCTCTAGGTTTTCTTCTATTTTTTTAATAATGTTTTGCATCTTACATTCAATTCTTTACTTCATCTTGAGTTAATTTTTGTGCATAGTGAGAGATAGGTATCCAGTTCCATTCTTGCACATCCTGCAATATCCTTTACCCAGTGTATGTGCTTGTCAACTTTGTAAAACATCAGTTGGCTGTAAGTGTGTGGCTTTATTTCTGAGTTTTCTATTTTGCCCCATTGATCTAAGGACAACATAATTTCTAATGAAATTTCACATGGGAGTGGGTGAGAAACATTTGTGCTCTCCTTGGCACCTGGGTTTTGCACTGGATAATACATGACCTGGCCCAGATGTGATGATGCCTTTTGGCTGTTTCGTTGGCTTCAGGGTTTCCAGATTCTGGGGACATGGTGGTAGTCTAAAAGAATAGAATCTAGGACAAAGGTGGGGTCTTTTTCTTTTTTAAGACAAGGTCACACTCTGTTGTCCAGGTTGGGGTGCAGTGGCACGATCACAGCTCACTACTCCAACCTCAAACTCCAGGGCCCAAGCAGCCTCACCTCAGCCTCCCAAGGAGCTATAACCATAGGTGCACATGACTTCCCTGGCTAATTGTTTTATGAGACGGAGTCTCCCTATGTTGCCCAGGCTGATGTGGAGCTCCTGGCCTCAAGCAATCTTCTGACCTTTGCCTCCCCAAGTGCTGAGATGACAGGTGTGCATCACTGAGCCTGGCCAACAATGGAATCTTTTGTTTCGAGCCTCCATCTTCAAAAAGCTCAACTACATCCTACCACAAAACATGTCTTATTCTTCTGTAAGATATAAAGTACAGACAAGGATAGTTCATCATGAAAATGTTTATTTTCTTAATAATAGTTTCAAAAAGTGACAGAGGTCGAGCTGCAGACGTATCATGCCCTGGCAGCTCCCGTCTTCCTTTCCAGCTTCTGCTCCTATGGTGCAGCATTTATATCAATTGATTGCAATTTAACCCACAGAGTCTTTTTTCCCCGCTGACCCTCACATTTAGAAATTAGGTTTGTGGCTTCCTGATTTTCAGTGTCATAGAAAATATCTGCATTTTTCTGTCACAAAGCCAGAAACACAGCTAAGACAGAGATGAGCACTTCTCCAAGGCCTCCCAGCAGAGACTACTTCAGAGACTCCAGGGGGGACACAGGAAGAGCTGTTCTTCTTGTCACACCCCCAGGCGACGCACACCTGGACTCTGAGCAGCCAGGAGGAGAGAATCCACCACACGTGTTAGAGACCCATATTAGTTTGGGAGTATCTACTGTAACATGTCCCTAAGCATTTTTACATGTATATATGCTCAGTCTTCATTATAAAATGATTCGGAAGCAGAGATTTTACCTTCTGTTTTCTTTATATCTGCTAATCCTGCCGTCTTTCAATAGTAACACTGTCACTGAATAGCTTAAACTATTATTATTTCTTTGGGTTATTAAATGTCTAAGTTCTTGCCTAGGCCAGAACTCAATTTTAGATCCAATTTCCAATTGTTGCTATTATAAAATATTATTCAGCATTCAACTCTTATTAGAAAACATGTCTATATTATATGACCTGATATGCTATTAACTTATCATTCCTAATGATTATTATAAATGGTGCTTTGACTCATATTTTTAATAATTATTCTTAATATTAGAACTATAAAGAATATTTGCTAGAACTTTTTCATGTGTTTTTGTTTTTTTCACATTTTAGGTGTACAAGAATTTCCCGAAAACATAAAGTGCTGTAAGTGTTTAACAATTATTGAAGCCAGTGTCAATCCCATTTCTAAGTGAGTATGGGTGATTCAATTTTATTTATATGTATGTTTCCATTGGAAATAATGTACCAAGATAGATGAAATTCACAAATAATTGAACTTTAAATGTAACAATGATGTAGCATTTAATAGAATGATAGGAATAAAATAATTATATCAGAATAGTTTGACAAAAGATGATTAAAAGCATTGCTGAGTGGCAATGAAGGCCCAATTAGCAGAAGATGACATTACTTTGAAGCAAACTATGTCATCATTTAAATTTTTTTCTGTAACTTTCAGGCAACAGTCCATGAATGAAAATTGAAACTAAGAAAACAGTTGTTAGTCTGGTCATGGGGGGGGGGGGGCGGGGGGTGGTCATCGGGAACCTGGAGGAAGCTAAAGAGAGTGCAGAAGTTTAAGTTTTTGGTGAGTGCATAAAAATAAATGACTTTGTAGTTAACAATAACTAAGTGAAATGGGAAATAGAGAGCACTCATATGCCAGAGACTACAGCAAGAGCAAAGGGGTGATCTTGCGGGAGACAGGAGAATGGGGGATGTGGGAGGTAGAGGGAGTTTGTGGTTTGAGATCCATTAGTTAAAAAATGCCACGGGACAGTGAGAAGCAGCCTGTGAGCCTGCTGATGAATTTTAAGAGTCATGTAGTGACAAAAGTCTGTGGAATCCAGTAGACCAAGAAACCATAAATGAATGGACTGGAAGAGTCATGAACCTGAACGACAGTATCATTGGACCTTGCGTTTTTATCACATAAAGCTAACAGTAGAGTGTCAGAAAAACTCCTGTCTGGTGTCCTCACGGACTTGGGGAGTCTCAGCGTAACTGAAGTCCATTGGAAAGGCTTTCAGGGAATGGAGTGTCTTAGAAGAAGACACAAAGAAGTTAGTCAAAGAGAAATTGAAGGGAAATTTTATACCGATAGACTTGAAGGGAAGGCGTAGTGAGGAGATGATCTGTGGATCGTGGGAAGAGGTTGTAGCTGAGACCAGGTGTGGAAGATGAAAGGGAACTTTAGCTGGAGGTCTTCGCATTGAATGATTCATGAAATAATTTGATGTCTTTAGGAGAAAATGTAGAACATCAAGCAATAAAATGTGTTTGAAAATTATAATTTTTCTACCTTAAAAGTTAGAATATGGAGGGCAAATAAAACAAAACAGGGCCCTGAAAAGCCATCCCAAAATTCTTAATGAAATAGATGTTACTACTCTCTCACACCAGAGCTAAAACCATGTCCCTGACTTGAGTCGTAACTATCCAGAATACATGTTGAATTATTTTATTCCTAATTTTAAAATTCTAATAGCTCATCTTATTCAGGAATAATGCTAGATCTTTGGGAATGAAAGTCAGGTGATGAATTACAGATTTCAGGAGTTTAAAGTCTATAATCATACTGGAGATGTCTCTGAGTTCCTCTTAAAAGTGTAACTTTTTAAAAGATAAATGTGACCTATATTACTATAAAGCATATTACTATAAAAATTTGGAAATTTATAAAAAATTACTCTAGAGAAAAATCAATTTAAATAGTATATCATTTTTAAAGTCATGTTTTTTAAGATATTATTTACATACAGCAAAATTCATACTTTTAGGTATTCAATTAATGTTGAGAAATGTATACAGTCACAGAACTATTACCATAATTAAGACAGAGACTGTTTTTATCACCACAAAAAGTTCCCTCAGCCCTATCACCCAACGATCTGATTACTCTCTTCATAGATGTCTTTTCCCAGATGACATATAAATGACATAACACTTTTATGTCTGACTTCTTTTACATAAAATAATGATTTTTAGATTTATTTTTGTTGCCTCAATGATCAATACTTCCATCCCCCTTTATTGCTAGGTAGTACTCTTTGTAACAATATAACAAATACAACATTATTTGTATATCTACTCATTACTTGTTACACTTTGGAATGTTTTCAGTTTTGGAATAAGGCTGGTATAAATGATGCCCTGGGGGTTGCTGACATATTTTTGTATCTATTGGGTAAGTGCTGAAGATTAGTTTTCTAAGTAGTGTCCCATGCGCCTGTTTAAGCTTATTGGAAACTTCCTAACTTCTTTTCAAGAAAGCTGTTCAATTGTACAACCCACCAGCAATATATTAGGGTTTCTGTCATGCTCATCTTTGTCCAAATTTGGTTCTATCTGTTTTTTAATTTTTTCTATTTTAGCTAATATAGTAGATGTGGCATTTCACTATGATGGTTTTTATATTTCTAATGTCTAATTATTAGTGACATCTTTCCATGTCCTTATTTACAATCCGTTTTGCTTCTTTGGCACAGATTCAAATATTTTGTCCATTTTCCTTGGCTTGCCTTTTTATTACTGAATTGTAAGAAACTCATATTCTGGGTTCAGGTGCTTTACCGAGGATCTTTGAGCAGAGATCTGCTCCAATTTCTTTTCTATATAGTACCTTGAAAGTAGAAGTTTTACATTTTAATGAAGTCCATTTTAATACTTTTTTATGATTTGTGTCTTATTTCTTCTCTCAGAGTTTTTACTAAATGTGTAGTCCTAATGATTTTCCTGTACGCTTTTCTCTGAACTTTCATATTTTAGGTTTTATACTCAGCGTTGATTTTTGTGTATGTGAAAGGATCTTGACTCATTCCCATGGCTCTCAGATAGTTTCAGGGCCTTTTGTTGAAGCAGTTATCCTGTTTACATAGAAGTACACAGATCCTTTGTTGTAGATCAGTTGTCTACATACATCCATTTCTGGATTGTTCATTTTGTTAGGTTAACAAACAAAAATGTATGCTTATCCTTACATGAATTATATACTGTCTTATTATGGTAGATTTGCACTGTAGTAAGTCATGAAATCAAGGAATGAGAGTCCTTCAACTTTGTTTTTCTCCATTAAAAATATCTGGGCTAGGCTATTCCCTTTGCTCTTCTGTATAAATTCTATAACCAGCTTGCTAATTTCCACAAAAATGTTAAAGCCCACCAGAATTTTGGTAAGGATTATACTGAATCTGTAGATCAATGTTGGCAGAAACAAAATCTCAAAAATATTGAATATTATTATCCCTAAGTATCATAGATCTCCACACTTACTTGTTCCTGTTAAAATTTCCTTGATCAATATTTTATAGATTTCAGCATACAGATTTACTTACACAGTGATTTTGACTGACATTCCAATCTTACATTCCAGGGATAAACCCTACTTGATTATGAAGTATTGCTCTTTTCATTTATTGATGGCTCCAATTTAATTTGTTAGGCATTTTTCCATCTATATTGATGAAGCATAATAGTCTGAAGTTTCTTCTCTTGTAATTTCTTTATCTGATTTTGCTATCAAGGTAAAGCAGGCTTAATAAAAAGAGTTGGGAAATACTCTATTTTCTCTGAGCATTAGTGTAGAGTTCATGTCATCTAGTCATTACATATTGGAGAATATGGGAGTGTAGCAATCTAAGCCTGAAGTTTCATTATAAGAAAAGTTTTTTTTTTTTTTTTTTTTTTTATTAAATCATAGCTGTATACATTAGTGCAATCAAGGGGTACAATGTGCTGGTTTCATATACAATCTGAATGTTTTCATCAAACTGTTTAGGATACCCTTCATGGCATTTTCTTACTTATTGTATGAAGACATTTGTATTCTTCATTTAGTAAGTTTTGCCTGTACCCTTCTAAGATGCACCATAGGTGTGGCCCCACCAATTACCTTCCCTCCACTCAAACCTCCTCCCTCCCCTCCCTTCCCATGTTCTTGTGCTATAGTTGGGTTATAGCCTTCATATGAAACCTTTAAATTAGATTCATAGAAGGGCTGAGTACATTGGATACTTTTTCTTCCATTCTTCAGAAACTTTGCTAAGAAGAATATTTTCCATCTCCATCCATGTAAACATGAAAGAGGTAAAGTCTCCATCTTTCTTTAAGGCTGCATAGTATTCCATGGTATACATGTACCACAATTTATTAATCCATTCGTGGGTTGATGGGCACTTGGACTTCTTCCATGACTTAGCAATTATGAATTGGGCAGCAATAAACATTCTGATACAGGTGTCTTTGATATAATTTTTGGTCTTCTAGGTATATACCTAATAAAGGAATTATAGGATTGAATGGAAGGTCTATTTTTAGATCTCTAAGTACTCTCCAAACATCCTTCCAAAAGGAACTTATTAGTGTGCATTCCCACCAGCAGTATAGAAGTGTTCCCTTTTCTCCACATCCACACCAACATCTCTGGTTTTGGGATTTTGTTATGTGGGCTAATCTTACTGGAGTTAGGTGATATCTCAAAGTACTTTTGATCTGCATTTCTCTGATGATTAAGGATGGTGAGCATTTTTTCATGTATCTGTAGGCCATGCGCCTGTCTTCTTTAGAGAAGTTTCTCTTCAAGTCCTTTTCCCACCTCAAGATGGGATCACTTGTTATTTTCTTGCTAATACATACGAGTTCTCTGTGGAATCTGGTTATTAAACCTTTGTCTGAGGCATAACCTGCAAATATTTTCTCCCATTCTGAGGGCTGTCTGCTTGCTAAACTTACTACATTCTTGGCTGTACAGAAGTTTTTTAGTTTGATCAGGTCCCAGTAGTGTATTTTTGGTACTGCTTCAATTGCCTGGGGAGTCCTCCTCATAAAATATTCACCCAAGCAAATTCCTTTAAGAGTTTTCCCTGCACTTTCTTCTAATATTTTGATAGTTTCATGTCTTAAGTTTAAATCTTTAATCCAGTGAGAGTCTATCTTAGATAATGGTGAGAGGTGTGTGTCCAGTTTTAGTCTTCTACAGGTCGCCAGCCAGTTCACACAGCACTATTTGTTAGACAGAGAGTCTTTTCCCCACTGAATGTTTTTAATTGGCTTGTCAAAGATCAAGTAATGGTAAGTAGCTGGATTCATCTCTTGGTTCTCCGTTCTGTTCTAAACATCTACCTCTGTTTTTGTGCCAGTACCATGCTGTTTTGATCACTATAGATTTATAGTGGTCTCAGGTCTGATAGGGTGATTCCTCCTGCTTTGTTTTTATTTCTGAGTAATGTCTTGGCTATTCAAGGTTTTTTCTGATACCATATAAAACGAAGTATTATTTTTTTGAGATCTTTTAAATATGACAATGGAGCTTTGATAGGAATTGCATTAAAATTATATATTGCTTTGTGTAGTATAGACATTTTAACAATGTTGATTCTTCCCAGTCATGAGCATGGTATATTTTTCCATTTGTTAACATTTTCAGCTATTTCTTTTCTTAAAGTTTCATGGATCTCTTTATAGAGATCTTTCACATCCTTTGTTAGGTAAACTCCCAAATAGTTCATCTTCTTTGGCACTACTGTAAAAGGAATAGAGTCCTTGACTAGTTTTTCGGCTTGGCTATTGTTGGTATAGTTAAAGGCTACAGATTTATGGGTGTTGATTTTGTAGCCTGAGACATTGCTGTATTCCTTGATCACTTCTAGAAGTTTTGTAGTAGAATCCCTGGTGTTTTCCAGATATACAATCATATCATCTGTGAAGAGTGAAAGTTTGATCTCTTCTGA
>CAUYON010050186.1:0-15326 GCA_963573935.1 Arctocebus calabarensis
TTAAAAATTACTTATATGAAAGATATTTAATGGTTGTGGGGAAAGAGAAAAAGATAAGCTATAAAATGCATAATTGCTTTTATTATTTGTGGTTACATAACAGTATAAGTAGTATAATAATGTCTGAAGTACATAGATGTGCAGGGTTTATTTTGCTATTTTTCTCGAAGAAGGAAAATATTTTTAGCTTTTATAATTTAAAATTGGCTTTATTTTCAAATGTTTTATAATGAGTATGGAAAACATTTTGTAATAACAAATTTTACTTTAGGAAATCATTATGATGAAGGTAAATAATTTTAAATATTAACAATTTAAAATATTATTAATATGTAATTATTAACATCATTTTTTTTTCTTGAGACGGAGTCTCACTATATCACCCTAGGCAGAGTGCTGTGGCATCACAGCTCACAGCAACCTCCAACTCTTGGGCTTAATTTATTCTCTTGCCTCAGCCTCCCAAGTAGCTGGGACTACAGGTGCCCGCCACAATACTTGGCTATTTTTTTGTTGCAGTTATTTAGCTGGCCTGGGTCAGGTTTGAACGTGCCACCTTCGGTGTATGTGGCTGGTGCCATAACCACTTTTCTACGGGTGCCAAGCCAACATCATATTTTACATTCATCATTTATTGGTAATATATTATGAATGTGAATTTATTATTGGATAGTCCAATATATAATTAAACTGAGAAAAATCAGCCACCAGCTTTCTTCTATAAGTTTTATAATGATTAGACCATCAAACATTTGAAAACTGGATTGTGTATCAGGACAGTTTATGTATTTTTAATTTTTTTTAATATCTACTTTCTCCAGAGCTGAGACAAATTATGTTAGATATAGATAAATTTATGGATTCAACTACTCTGACCCACTTAGGGCATCCATACCAAGCTGGAGGACAAATGGCATGTTTACAATCAGAGGGTGCTGCCTGGCTGTGGATGGATAAGTCACAGAGAGTTCTTTTAAAGAAAAACAGGAGCTTGAAAATAAAACCCTAAGCCCTTTATGATCACTCCCTTGCAGAGTTCATTTACTTTTATGGTTTCAACCATTATTTCTATGTCAAACAACTCCCCTCTCTGTATTTCCAACCACGATTTTTCACCCAAGTTCCAGATTCGTATTTCACACACTGCTCTGTGTTGGTATCTAGCAGTCACTGCCAACTTCAAGCAATTCATCATCACTCGTCCAAGAGGTATATTCTGCTTTGTAACTTTCCAATTGTGTTAATAGTATCAAAAGTGTCTCGTGTGCTCTACCCTCCCTCATTTCTCAGTGTTGACAGTCTGATGGTGTTCCAATTCTCCCAGGGCCTTTAGCTCCTGGATTTCATCAGTCAGCATGTCCTATTGACTCTTTCCCTAACCTTGCATAATTTCCCCCTTGCAACTTCCACATCCTAATCTAGCTTCATCTATCGTATCTAGAAGCCCGTAGGTGTCTTTGTCTCGGATGTCTTTTGGTACACTAGAGATGTCATAGCTGGCTTTTAGTCAGTTTAAAAATGATAAGACTTGAGAATTAGAATGCTGTTATTTAAATTCAGTCTGAATGTATTATGATGAGCTCATTCTAACAATCTTTATTATAGTAACCTGGATATATGTTGAGAAAATTCAGACTTTAATAGGAAAAATGAACATGTGCATTCATCCTTCAATAAATATTTATATAAGACCTAGAAGAACCTTAGTTTTCTCTACCCTGTTAGGCAGTAAAGAGAAAAGAATCACTTTGAGGATGATTGGAACTGAGTTAGAAAACGAACTGCAGGAAATCAAGCTATGCAACCCAGTAGTGGTTAGGGAAGTATTGTGTGTATATGTGTGCATGTGTGATATTTTAATTCACCTGAATACATGTTGCCAAGACCCTGTGTTAGGGTCAACATGTTCTAGACTCAATAAGAACATAAAGAAAGCAAAACGTGGGCAGCGCCTGTGGCTCAACAGAGTAGGGCACTGGCCCCATATGCCAGAGGTGGCGGGTTCAAACCCAGCCCTGGTCAAAAACTGCAACAAAAAAAAAGAAAAGAAAGCAAAACGAACTTCTAAATTGTTCATAATCAAATTGGTGACAGGAAACACAAATACATGAAACAATAAAATAAATAAAATAAAATAGAGACATCTGTAAGTATCAAACATAATTTATTCCTACCAGTTTAATGGAGAGTGGATTTTTAGAAAGTGGGAATCTATGTTATATTATTTTAGAAGGGGAAAAATTATAGGTTCCTAATGGACTCAAACTCCCAAGCATCTTCATGTAAATTGGAAAACTATTTACCACCAATACATATATAACAATTTGTTGAGGATTTCTGCAGAATATAATGCTATTAAGATACTAATTGTCAAATTATTTAATAACCCCAAAAAGGTATGTTTGTATGCAGATCATAAAGATCCCATACTATGTCAGAGACAGATTATAGTTCTTTTCAGTGCAACAAACAGGAACTAGCATATAAGTTAAGAAAAAAAAAAAAGAAGACAAGTAGTGAGGATATTGACTATGGTACTAAACTGCACCCAGTCTGACAGTGCTCACGGGAGCTGGAGAAGCAACATGGGGGCGCTTGATGGCTGAATTCTTGGGAAGGATAGAGAACAGGTTAGAGACAACAAGGGGACCCCACAAGAGGATTTGAATTGAGATGTTAGCATTCTAGATGTCAACATTTCTCCAAGATGTGGACATTTGCACCGGTACGTAAACATATTCATGAGACCAGGGTTTCAATTGTGATTATCGGTTTGGGGTAAACCATGTACAAGTCATCATTACAAATGCTGAAGTATTGAATGATCAGGTATCAAAGGATGCATCTTTTTATTAGCTACTGAATTATGCATTTTGGTTTATATACGCTATAGAACTAAAAAGATGAGCATCAACAAAACCCCCGCATATTAGGGAGAGGCCAGTTAAATGAGTATCAAAAATAGATGAGGTATTGCTAGGTGGTAAACAGAGAGGTAGAGAAGGTGGGGATGCACTGACTTTGAACGGAGGTTGTTCTTAAAGCACACAAACATACTCTAATGAAGGTAGAGATAACAAATTCACATAGGGGAGGGGGGAGGATGGGTGGAGGGAAGGTGATTGGTGGGATCACACCTATGGTGCATCTTAGAAGGGTACAGGTGAAAATTACTAAATGTAGAATATAAATGTTTTCATACAGTGATTAAAAGGCCTTGAAGGCTATGTTAAATAGTTCAATGAAAATATTTCAGAATGTATATAAATTCAGAACATTGTGCCCCATGATTGCACCAATGTACACAATTATAATTTAATAAAAATTTTTAAAAAAGAAATATTTTCTAATTTTTCTTTTGATTACCTCTTTGCATTATTTAAAAGTGTGTTATTTACTTTTTACATACTTCAAAATTTTCCACATAAATTTCTGTTATTAACTTCTCACCACCGTACCAAAAAAATGCACTTCAAATCAAATCCTTTTGATATACTAGAAATAAAATTATTTTACATTTCAACATGTTCAATATTCAGTTAGCATTTTAAACATATGGAACGCAGTGCTTAAAATATTTTGGTTGAACAAGTTTATAATCTGTATCTTATTTGTGGTCCTTTTTTATTCTAATTTATCTCCTTATTGAAGGTAGTATTTTCCTGCTTCTACACATGCCTAATAATTTCTACTGGAATCTCAACATTTTAAAGTGAATCTTTTTGATGAAGAAAAGAGGAAGGGTATTTTCAAAATAAGTATTCCTGAATCTTATTCTCAGAGGTGGTGCTTTATTGAAAAACAATTTAACCTTTGGGTCTTTGTTTTAAGATGGCCCTGTTCCAGCTTTAGGGATCATTTCCCCTAACTCTTCAGGTAGTTCTTTTCCCAGCCTAGGATAATTTCCTCATAGAAATGTACTCAACTAAGTACATTCAGCTGAACTAAGTACTCAATTGAATACTTGAAAGGTGCCTTCGTAGATCTTCAGGATTCTCTCTCTTTGTTGTATTCTCTTTTTCAGTGCTCTAATATCCAATCTTGTTGCATTTTCTTTTTCAGTGCTCTGATATCCAATCTCTAGTCACCTTGGTTTCCCCAGACCCTCAGTTCCATTTTCTCCACACCAGGAGATTACCAGGCTTTGTATGTTCAGGAAGCGTGGGGACTGAAGACGCCATTCTTAGCAAGGGAAAACACCCCCAGAAAAAGAGAAAAATATTTACAGCCTTTGCTTCAGAAAATAGATTTTTTTTTATGATTGTTGCTGTTAGTGTTGCAGGTGGAAGGAGAAATCCAGACTTATTACTTCATCTTGATGGGAAGTTTGAATCCAGAACTATGTAATTTTTTAAAGAAAAATTTCTGCCCTAACTTGTGTAACTGAAAAGTATTCTTGCTACAGTGGATCACTCATCTAATTATTTATTATTGCATGCTTTGTATACCTAAGGTTTTTATTTAACTGGAATATCTCTCTATCTGTCATTATCCATCTCTATCTGTCTATATACACACAGATTTCAATTTTAACGAAAACCACCAATATTTATACACCAAGTAAAATAAACAGCCAGTATATTTGGGATTTTTATACTCAATTTAAGGCCCTAAAATCTTTAGTGGACACATATATGTCTTTCTACTTTTATGAGTTGGATTATTCCACAGTCATGTTTTCTCCCCAGAAACCTTCTCTGCTCTGTTCTGATTGTATAAAGATAGAGTCTATACCCCAAATCCTAACTTCTTCACAAGAACTCTGATTTCAGCCACAGCTAATGTGGAGAGTTCCGTGTAGATTTGATTTACTTTTAATTGACAACATTTTGTATTAAGCAGGGACTAAGCATCTCTACCTAACTGCAGCAATCATTCTCCAAAATTCCAGATATCGATGGACACTTATTCATCCTGACTTCATTGTCATTTTATAAATACATGGGGAGTTAGCATTGCCAAAGCAACCCTTCATCAATAAGAGATAGAGCCCTTGCTTGTGTTCTTTACATAGATTATTTTGAGGAATAATTGTTTGAGTCCTGACAGAGTCAAGGCTTCATTGTCCACACTACCTACCTTGATAATGGATCCTTGTATAAGTTTTTCCTCCTTTTATATCTTAATTTCTGTAGGCTTTCACTCCTGCTTATTATGTTAACCTCCTAAGAAAATTAACTGCACTGAAGTTCCTATCTCAATCCTGCTTAGAAAGAAACTCAAACTAAGACAGATTGCTTGTTGTCCAGTTAAGTGGCGGTATTACAAAAATATGATTATAGCACCCAAAAGGCACTGGAGGGACATCTCTTATATCAGTAGAAGAAGAGGTAACAAATTAGTTTTTTGTACTGTTCTAGTCCCCTGGCCACTCAATAATCTTCTCTATGTATCGAGGAAATCAGATAGTAAATTTTCCTTTCTGGCCTGAATTGAGCTAGCACCAAGCTTTCACATAATATTTTCTTAAGGCTCAAATTTAGACTATTTCTATTCCATAATGTTCATAATTAATTTAACTTTTTGAGCATCTACATTTTCTAGGAACAATCAAGAAAAATGAAGCCCAGGAAATGCAAGTAACCTATATAAGTCTATATACCTAATACCTATAGTAATGATTTTCAACTGATGAGCCATGAGAGGATTTTAGGTGTGTTATGAAAAATTATTAAAGATCATTAATTAAATTATTTTCAAAAGAAATTCAAAGTACAGTAAGTATATTCTTTTTCTTACTCTTTTTAATTTTTTTTTTTTGATCAATGTAATTGAAGTGTGCTATGGAAGGTTAACTACAGATTCAAATGTGCTATGAGATAAAAGAGGATGAAAAACACTGATGTATAGTGATCAAGATTGGAAACCAGTTCTGGAGCTCTATAGCGTCTTTTCCTCCAGACTGAAACACAGCTTTGACTCTGGTCTGTGTGCTTGTGGTGCAGGCAAAAACCAGGTAATCTTGGAAGTAACCCAGCAAGAATGAAATAGTTGGGAGAATTTCTGGGTCTTTGGTGGTTTGGCTGCTTGTTTGATTAGGGTGTAGGGAACTTAAATGGCAATCATTTCTCTTACTCTCACTCCTCTCAGCAATCAAGCAAGGATCAGGGGGATCCTGAGTGTGGGTGTATAAATACCAGAATCTGAGGTGGGATGGGGAGGCCCATAACTCCCCCTGGCGCCATCACATCAGGTGCTGTGCCAGACGTGGAATGAACCTTAGGTTGCACTCCAGGCGGGCATTGACGACACGATATCTATCTTTTTTTTTTTTTTTACAACTATATCCTTAGCAGTCTATAGGTGCAAGGTAAATATTTTTTAGAATGAATTAATGAAGTAATAAGTAACATGTCTCCCAACTGTGGTTATGTCTCTTATTTGAACCCTGCATAGGGGATAGGGGATAAGTCTGTATTCATCTAGTGCTTCATGTTAGCTAAAATTCTTTGGTCATCTTGTATATAGAAAACTAGATGTGCTAAGTGCTAAGGGGGATAAAACTTTATAAAACTCTATGGGTGTATAAAACTTAATATTTGCCCTCAAGGAATTTGCAGTCTAGAGGGAGAATGAGAAACAGCTAACTCTGAGGCCAGATGTAACTAACTATACGTATGTGAAGTCTCTGGAAGCATTACTTTGGCAAGAATGAGTAATTAAATTTAATAGAGATTCCTCTTCTGAGTGCTAAGATGATCATGTGTATGAAGTATGCTCTAAAGAAATGTTGCTAGTTTATTGGAAATTTGGTAATTTTAATTTAATTAGTCCTATGATAAATGGAAGATTTCTCCCCCATGAAAATGATTCCTCTTAAAAAGACTAATGAAGCAAAGTGTTTTATACTTTTAGAGGGTATCCCAACTTCTGTATGCTGTTTACCTGTCCCCTTGACTATTTAGGTTTGAAATCATAGATACCAATCAACTCTACAGCCAAAAGCATGGATTTATGTATGTATGCTCTTTGCAATTATTTTAAAGTATAAAGTTGAGATAAAGCCTCCTGGCATTTCAAGCAATTTCGTTTCCTTCTTTCTTGTTGATAACATCTACGTTAGGAAGAATAAGATGTTCACAAATGTACCTCAGGGAATTTAGACGTCTGAGAGAATTTAGCATAGTTCTTGTGTTAGACATTCCATTGCCACACAGGCGTCTGGAAAGAGATGTCAGGTAGAAGTGTGAATATTCTGTGTTCCAGAAGCTTAGCTTTTGCAGATTTATTTCACAATCTAACACCTTTGACTCAGCTCACCAATGCAGTGCTCAGCTCTCTTCATGACTCCTGGGAAACAAGAGGGTCTGACTGTTGAGGTGTGGATGTGCTGTCTTCCTCTGTGGTTCATGTGCACGTGTTCACTGCAGGGGAAGGAAGCCACACACCCAGCTTCCCTGAGCAAGATGCACTCAGACTTCATTGAGCTACCAAGAGGGAGCCTCCGAGGTGTGTTAGTCAAGGATGTGGAGCACTAGAAAAAGAACTAACTAAAACGACAGAGAAAGAGAGAGAGAGAGAGAGAGAGAGAGAAATCAAATGTTTAAAAAGCAACATTCTTTGGGGCTCATTTGCATTCATATAAAGTCCTGCAAAATGTTCAACTTGCTTGGTCTTCAAATCAATAACAAGAAACTGCAGGAGAATACAAAATGGGAAATTAGAAGAAGAAAATGAAAACAAAGGGAGGACTTCAAAAGATTTTTCTCACTTCTGACATCATCCTAGTGAGACTGAAACAAGCCACTGACCAAAGGCAAACACATTCCTCATTGAAATTCAAGGAAAAACTGAATGGGTTTGATCATTATAAGTTTCAATTATTTTGGTAGATGATTTTTCCTTTTTTCCTTTTGTGTGGAGGAGAGATGGTAAAGATAATAAACATAAAAATGCTCTTTGAGAACGTATGCAATAGAATGATTTGTAACATTAAAATAGCCCAAGAAGTGCACTATTTTTCATTACTAGTGTCCCATTAAGCAGAACTTCTGATGGGATAGATTTAATTTAAAGTCTTGATCTGTCAAGAAAAAAATAAATGTGTAAAATACAGAATCCATGTACCTAACTTCACAGCAATTTTAGATTTCTAGAAGGGTTATTGAATGCTTACTCTCACTATTTATACCATTTTCTCCACAGACATGCAACAAACTTCCTGCAACCCAGCTACAGTCCACAGACTTCTTAGAGAAGCTGATAAGGAGAACAAAGGGTGGAGAGTTAAGCCATATATGCAAATCATAGACCAAGTGCTCTACCAAAGGGTACAGGCACTGAAGATTCTGGAAGGTCATCCAGTCTTTGTCTCTTCTTTGAGTTTTCCTCAAACGCCCCAGGCATCTGCTGACACTTGTTTATAATCACCAGGGTCGCCATTGTCCCTCCTCAGTTGATCAGTCTGTTAACGTCAGGGCCTTTGCTGATGGGAAACCGATTTGGCTTCCCCTAGCACCTTGCTCTCCTGCACAACTGCTGGTGTGTTTCAAACATTTGCTGTGGACATGGCCCTGGGAATATCCACCCCTCTGACACAATACAAGTTATTTGCCCTTCTATTTTTCTTTTTCTTCAGAAGGGCCTGCCTTACATGTGAAAGATAATGAAGTATGGGATAAGGACACATAGACAGATAAAAGAGTTATTCACTTGTGGAGAGTCCTAGATCCTGGTCTTTGAAAAACACTGGCATTAGAGAATTCCTAAAGTAAAGATGATAACAACTGGAAGGAAAGTGTTGTGATGAGAACGAAGTAGGGGACTGCAGTGAGTGGTTGTGAGACTTCACAAGTTTCTACGTGAAGTGGCAGTGTGGACAACAGTCCCACCCACCACCTCCTCTGCACCAGCGGTGGGCCACTGAAGGAAGCTGGAGGGGGCACAAAGCCACACTTCCTGGGATCCCTTTAAATCCACGATCGGATGTTGCACATTTATCCCATCACCATTTGTTTACCTAGCCCACCATTCTTTCAGCATCCTACTGTGTCTAGAGCCCTGGATGAGTAGAGTTTAAGTCAGGCAGACCGCGTCCATTAGGTTGGGTTTTGCATGGTGCTCTCCAGTACCAGAATGAAGAGCATGGTGTCCTGGGCCACGGACATGGAGAACAAGCTGCTCCAGGTCCCTCACAGAATGTGGCTCAATCTCTTTAGCCCAAGTAGTTTTTTTTCCCAGCATCTTATCTTCCAATGTGTGGTTTCAAGTGCCAAACATTTTATTTTCATGTCCTTTGTTTGTTTCCTCTCCTTTCTCTGCTCCTACTAAGCAAAACGCCCTGGAATGCCTTTCATCTACCAACTTGAAATGTCATTTACTGATACTGCAAACAAGTATCCAGCACATTGAATAAAAGAGCCTTAGATAAGGGTATATGGTTATAAAATTTTAATATAACTGCTGTTAAAGAGAAAATCTCAGGCTGCATGTGGTGGCTCATGCCTGTAGCCCCAGCACTCTGGGAGGCTGAGGTAGGCAGATACCTTGCACTCAAGAGTTCATAATAGCCTGAGCGAGACTGAAACCCTATCTCCACTAAGGATAGAAAAATTATCTGAATATTGTGGCAGGTGCCTATAGTCCCAGCTACTGTGGAGTCTAAAGCAGGAGGATTTCTTGAACCCAGGAGTTTGAGGTTGCTGTGAGCTAGGCTGGTGCCATGGCACTCTGGCCTGGGCAACAGAGTGAGGCTCTGTCTTAAAAAATTTAAATAAATAAATGAATAAATAAGATAGAGAAAGAGAGGGAGGGAAGGGCAGAGGAAGAGAGAGAGAGAGAAATCTCAATATTCTCTGAAGAAGAAAATAAACTTATATCAGACTAGGAATGGTATTGTCCTAAAATGGCAATCCTTGATGCAAAAAAATGCTAGAGGATTGACCCTGAAATGAATCCTGCTAAAGAACTAGGTCTAGATAACGAACTACACACAAAAGAAAAAGAACTTCGATTTATGCAACTAGGAACTCAAAATGGATCATAGAACTCTAAATATAAACTTAAAACTATAAAACTTCTAGAAGAAAATAGAGGTGAAGATCTTTGGGATCTTGGGTGAAGAGTTCTTAGTTATAACACCAAAAGCACAATCCATAAACAAGGCAAACTGGACATCATCAAAATGAAAAACCTTTCCTCCATGAAACACACTCTTAAAGGGAATGAAAACACAGGGCACAGCCTTGGAGGACATTTTCTAAAATACGTTTCTGAAAAGGAACTGTGTCTAGAATGCATGAAGAATGCTCAAACTTCAATAGGAGGAAAAGAAACTATTCAGCTATATGCTGGATAAAATACATGAACAGAAACCTCACCAAGGAAGATTTAAAGATGGTAAATTAGCCCATGAATAAAAGTTCAATATTTTGTTCATTCAGGAAATTAAAATGTTAAAAAAACAATGTGCTACCAATAACAGTGTATGATATCAAATGCTGGTGAGGTGTGGAATACCTGGAACTTTCACACATGGCTGGTAAGAATGCAAAATGTTACAGCACTTTACTAAAGAATCTAGAAGTTTCTTATGTATTTAAGCATACAAGGTACAGTACAAACCTTTTCCTAAGTATTTAAACCCAAATGAAATGAAAACCTATATTCACACAACACATATGTGAAAATTTATATAAGCTTTATTTACAATTGTCCAAAACTAGAAATAATCCAATATCCTTTAACTGGTGAAAGAAAGAATGAGCAAACTATATTAAATGTGTACGTGGAATACACTCACTAATAAAATAAAATGAACCAAGTAAAAGAAACTTGACTTGAAATTTTATATACTGTGTGATTTTATTTGTACAATAAATTTGTAGGAACATGGAACACACCAGAAATCAAGGACAAGTGAAAGAGCTGACTGCACAGAGGTGGTGCAAGGAATTTGGGAGGACAAAGGAAAAGTTTTGCCTTTTGTTTGCCTTGTTTGTTTATTTGTTTGTTTATTTATTTATTTATTTATTTATTTATTTATTTATTTATTTATTTTAGAGACAGAGTTTCAAGCTATCACCCTGGGTAGAGTGCCATGGTGTCAGCTCACAGCAACCTCCAACTCTTGGGCTCAAGTGAGCCTCAGCTTTTTGGTTTTTTTTCTTTCTATATTTAGTAGAAATTGAAACTGAGTCTCACTTTTGTTCAGGCTAGTCTTGAACTCATGAGCTCCCACTATCCACCCACCTGGGCCTCCCAGAGTGCTAGGTTTACAGGCCTGAGCCACTATACCCAGGAACTGAACATAAAAGTAAATTTCAAAGTGTGATAATTAAAAGGGCAAATCCACAGACAATGAAGAGAAAGGTAAGCAACTTGATTGGTTAAAGAAATACAAGCATAAAAGGGATCCTTAGAATGCCTAGAAAGATGAGCCTAAAGCCTCCACATATATAAAAATCCCTGTGAAATTTCATGACAATAAGACTAGACAAATTTCTTAAAATCTTAAAGAGAGAGAGCATATAAAATCCATGAAGGAACCAAAATACCCCAGACAGATTTATAAATAGTTAACCTACAATTCTACCCAAGCCAACTGGTACTCAATTGTGTTTGCAAAAATAATAATAATGCAATTCTTATAGCAATGAATGAAATCACTTTTGATATAAGCTTTCTGAGGAAATTTCTTGAGGTTTTACTCCAGCAAAAAAAAAAAAAAAGATAAAAATCAAGAAACAGAAACAAGGAAAACCAAGTTTAGAATGCAGGGAAACAAATGTGTGTATTAGAGTGACTTGTCTGTAGTAAGCCTAGAAAACTTATAGGTTCAAATTAGATTAGAAAGTCAGTGGACTCTAAGAAGAATGTCTTTTAAGAAAAATGAGATAAATTTCAATTAGTACTTATCACCCATTAGTAGAAGTGAATAGGGAACTGACGATTCTTAGTGCTGTGTTGAGGAATGCATATATTTATTTCCTCATCTAGGAAACTGTAGAGACAGTAAGAAGTTCTTGGAAACATAAAGAGCTATACTAAAAAGCCGTGGCTACTTTGAGAAACAAAGTACAGTATGGCATGATTTAAGGAGATTGGAGAGGTATGCAAAAAGCATATTTGGTATTTAAGCCACATGCTTAATGGTATCAGAGACCAGTGTGTTGTCCCTAATCGGGCAGAGGACAATCAACTATAGCCATGCCAATGCTCTGTATCGTGTTTCAGGAATCAACTTGTACAATATTTACTCAAGGTTACAAATGGAGTATAAAATGTTACTGGTGGTGCCATTGTAAACAAAAATTACCTGACAGAATTTAGAAGGTAAATGTGGAGAAGATGCAGAAGAAAAATTGGAGTACTAATCCTTTCCCATCCATTTTTTTTGCCTCCCACACATTCCCCAGCATCTGTTTATTTTGGGCAGGCCACATTCCTACGAGCACAACAGCACAAACACAATGCACAGTCACCTGTTCACGTCAAAACACAGGACTTGTGAGAAACAGAAAGAGGACGACCAGGCCTATCTGTTGACGGGAGTTCATACTGCATGAGGAAATGTGTCCAGCAGGGGGAGCAAGTGAAGAAACACAACCATAAAAACATGTCGGACGTCTTCTGACGTCAGGATAGAACAGGACAACCATTATGTCAGACCAGGCCTGACTCAGGGATCAGAAATTAATGTCTTCAACTATCTGAAATTGATTGGCCAGGACATATAGATAATTCTGTTTCAAGTAGAAAATGAAGCAATGACTAAACTAAAATATAATAATAATAAATACAATGAAGAACATGGGTGGCTAGGCAAGGGTACTTGACATTGCTAATTCTTATGCATAGGAGAGTCAAAATTTTTCTTGAAAAACATTGGTGTGTTATTTAGCATTATCAGTGAAACCGCCAGAAGAATCACTATAAGAACTCCTAAAAATGCGTGCCTCTCAAGATTGGAGATGGTGGGGATTGTGATAAAATATTATAATACTATTTAATTTTTACTTTGATAAAAGTAAGGGAACCACTGAACAAAAATTAGAAAGTGTTAAGTAAAAATGACAAAGAGAAAAAATTACAGTGACAGGAAAGGTATTGAGTATAATCAGACAGGACTTCCTTACTTCTAAATTCATAGACAAATAGATAGGCTACAACAATGAGACAGTTAAATGAGATAAAATTCAGCGGAGGTGAGACATTCTAAAATTAGCACAATTACAGATTACTCTGAATTGGCAGAAAGTAGCAAAGCTTCTAAAGCTATTATATGAGTTTCAAATGAAGCTTTCTGTTAAGCTCAGATTTTTAAAATCACAGTTTCACTGTGATTGAAAAGAAAAAAATTATCAAGGATGTCTATGAATTCATGGTCTGGCGTCTATTCTTACGATTACAATACCAGAAAAAACATAAGGCCTTATACAACAAAATTACAAGAAGACCAAGATGGCCTAAGTGAGATCATTTGAGCAGATGGTGTAATGAGACCAAAGTAAAGGCAGTGCCTTGAGTTACAAACGTTTGGCTTGAATGGTGGCTGTTACCTAAGTCTCCAGGTTTCAAATATCCAACTGAAGTACCACTCAGACTTATGCGTGCAGGCTATTACCACTAATCAGTAAATGTGCTGTTCTAACTTACATACAAATCCAACTTAGAAACAAACCTACAGAGCCTTTCTTGTTTATAACCTGGGGGCTCCCTGCACTCAACTTATTTTCAGTGTCTTTTTTGTTCTTACTTTTTTTTTTAATCAAAGAGAAATTCTGGAATATACAAAAGAAAACTGTTTAAATGGAGATCTAGGGTGGCGCCCAGAGCTTGGTGAGTAGGGCACTGGCCACATACACTGAAGCTGGTGGGTTCAAACCTGGCCAGGGCCAACTAAAATAACAATGACAACCACAACCAAAAAATAGCAGAGCGTTGTGACGGGCACCTCTAGTCCCAGCTACTTGGGAGGCTGAGGAAAGAGAGTCGCTTAAGCCTAAGAGTTTGAGGTTGCTGTAAGCTGTGACGCTATGGCACTCTACCTAGGGTGACAGCTTGAGATGGTCTCAAAAATAAGAAAAAAAACTTCATTGAGATCTAAAGTTCAGTGGAGATGAGAAATAGTAAGCCAGTCTCAAGTACTTAAAATGTGCAAATGAAAAATACACAGAATGAGTTTGCAGATACAAATGAAGAAATGTTAATAATAATTTCTAAAATCCTTGGATATGGAGGGAAATGTTAGATGTAGCCATAATTTCATAAAATTTTTAAAAAGAGAATTTAAAAGTCTGGACCAATTTGGGGAAGATAAAGGTTGTCCTAGTTGGGGGGAGGAGGCAAATAAAAAGAGTGAATGATTGGACAAGCAGAGAAGTTGACTCATACAGGTTTATTACTATGAAAATGAAAAGTTTGAGGACAGTTTGCTTCAAGTTCTAAGTTTCTAGATTCTATGACAGGTGGCAGGTATTGTCATTGACTAAGGCTGCAAGTGCAAGAGAAAAGGTCTGCACTGGAGGGGAACAGGTGCTCACTGTGAACTAACCTGTCTTTCAGTATCAAGTAAACCTCTAGGAGGAGAAGCAAGGGGACAGCTGGATGTCCATGTCCACCATGGCTGACATAGCTTGAGGACAACTGCCCCAGTGGGGCTGATGTGCAAAGCAACTGAGGAAATCCACACAACGCTTTCCATGACCAGTTAATAGAGTAATATTGGGCAAGTCTCTTCATCTTCACCCATCCCCTCACATTAAACAATCTCGGCCACCCTGCACCGTTCAAAAAGTTATATTTAAGTCTGAGTATTTGTAGCCAGGTCAGGCTCTACAGACAACCGTTCCTCAATATATATCTTTGAATTGACAATCACAAGATCCAAAGAATTTAAATCATTTTCTATCACGCTCTCATCTAGATTTCCTGCTGCTGCAATTGAAAGTCATTGCCCAAGATGATAGAATGGTACCTAGCATAACGTTCACACTTTCAAAATACGATGAAGACGACTGCCATGGCAATTGCAACAACAACAAAAATAAACAAATGGGGCTTAATTAAACTCAAAAGCTTCTGTACAGCTGAGGAGACAACAACCAAGGCAAATAGACAACCTACCCAATGGGAAAGGATACTTGCATATTTTGAGTCAGACAAAAGCTTGATAACTTGGATCTATAGAGAACTCAAATTAATCCACATGAAAAAAATCCAACTATCCCCTATATCAATGGGCAAGAGACATGAATAGAACCTTCTCTAAAGAAGACAGACGAATGGCTAACAAACATATAAAAAAATGCTCATCATCCCTAATTATTAGAGAAATGCAAATCAAAACCACCCTGAGATACCATCTAACTCCAGTGAGAATGGCC
>CAUYON010050190.1:0-32228 GCA_963573935.1 Arctocebus calabarensis
ATCAAACACTGGCAGCTCCGTCTGGCTTGGTGGCCCAGTCTGGGGCCCCAGAGAACACTCAAAAACCCCCGCACTCCTGTCCAAGTTCTCCCAAGGCAGTTCAACCGAGTGCTAAGTCCAAAAGAAACCCGAACGGCTCACAGGCAAGGCCCTTCCAGCCTGCAGTCCCACTGCTGCCCCACCCACAGCTGCCAACAGACTGAATGAATCAGACGCAACCACTTGCCCAATCTCCGCCGCTTTAGCCTTCCTCAGGGTGTCCAGAAGCCTCACGCTGTCTCCCTGTGTCCCCAAAGGGAAGTTTCTGGGCAGATCCTGCCTGGCAGAGATGCCTGACGTCCTCTCTCCCCAGTCTCACCGTGCCCAGCCGCAAGGAAGCTGTTACTCGTCCGCCATCTTGCTCCCAGCTCAGCATTTTTTTTTCTTGAGAGAATTTATTGTTTCTTAGATCTCAATCTTGAAATCAGTCTGTTCAAGAGATCTATTTCTTCTTGGTTAAGTCTAGGGAGAGAATGTGATTCCAGGTATTGATCCTTTTCCTCCACATTGTCAAATTTCTGGACACAGAGTTTCTTGTAGTACTCAGAGAAGTTCTCTTGTATTTCTGAGGCTTCTGTTGTTATTTCCCCTTTATCATTTCTTATTGAGGTTATTAGAGAGTTTGCTTTTCTGTTTCTAGTTAATCTGGCCAAAGGTTTATCAGTTTTATTTATTTTTTTAAAAAACCAACTTTTTATTTCATTAATTTTCTGAATGATGCTTTTGTCTTCAATTTCATTAATCTCTGGTTTAGTTTTGGTTATTTCTTTTCTTCTTCTGGGTTTGGGATGAGATTCTTCTTCTTTTTCCAATTACATAAATGATTCATGAGTTTGTTGATGCACTCTCTTTCTGGTTTTCGAATGTAGGCATCTAATGCAATACAACTCTTACAACTGCTTTTGCTTTATCCCACAGGTTTTGGTTACTTGTGTCTTCATTGTTGTTATGTTTGAGGATTTTAATCATTTCCTCTTTTATCTCTTTCTGAACCCAACTATCATTCAGCATTAAGCTATATACTTTCCAAGCCTTTGTGGGGGGATGAACGTTTTTGATGGAGTTGAGTTCCACCTTTACTGCCTTGTGTTCCGAGATGATACAAAGTATAATTTCTATAATTCTTCTAATTTTGCTGAGGTTTGATTTGTATCCTAGGATGTAGTAGATTTGGGAGTATATACCATGGGCTGATGAGAAAAAAATGTATATTCCCTAGCTTTGGAATGGTATATTATGTCTATTAATGATATGTCTACTAAGCCCATTTGTTCTAGGGTCACATTTAAGTCCTTTATATCTTAGAGGACCTATCCAGTTCTGTCAGAGGGGTGTTGAAGTCCCTGACTATTACGATGTTATGGGATATCATATTGCTCAAACCCTTCAAGGTCTGTTTCATAAATATGAGAGCATTTAATTTGGATGTATAAATATTTAAAATTTGAAATGTCTTCTTGTTGTATTGTTCCTTTGATGAGCATACACTGTCCATCTTTGTCTTTAACTTTAGTTGCTTTAAATCTGCTTGTATCTGAAAATAAGATTGCAACCCCTCCTTTCTTCTGATTTCCATTTGCTTGAAATATTATTTTCCATCCCTTAACCCTGAGTCTTGATTTGTCCTTCAAGGCTAGATGTGTCTCCTAGAGACAGTTTATAGATGGCTTGTGCTTTTTTATCCAATCAGCCAGCCTGTGCCTCTTCAGCAGTGAATTCAGTCCATTGAGAATTCATTTATTGAGAGAATGAATAAGTGTGGTGGAGTTCTATTCATCTTATTTTGTGAAAGTCCATTGTGTAGTTTTATCCTTTGTGCCATTGTGGAAGCTAAGTTTTGACCTTTAGTTTCTGGGTGTTTACACTGCTGGTAGTCCATTGTGGTGGTCAGTGTTGAGAATAGGGCTAAGCATTCCCTGTAGAGCTGGTCTTGCTGTGGCAAATTTCCTCAGTGCTTGTATATTCTCAAAAGATTTGATTTCTCCATCAGTTATAAAACTTAGTTTAGCAGAATACAGAATTCTGGGTTGAAAATTATTTTGTTTCAGAATGCCGGGCCAGTGCCTGCAGCTCAAAGGAGTAGGACACCAGCACCATATGCCGGAGGTGGTGGGTTCAAACCCAGCCCTGGCAAAAACAAAAACAAACAAACAAAAAAACTGCAAAATGAAAAAAAAAAAAAAAAGAAAAGAATGTTGGAGGTGGTGCGATCTCTTCCTTCTTCTCTGCTTACTCAACCCCACTTGTTTCCTTCTTTTTGACTAACTGTCAGTTGGCTGCCATAGGTCAGTGGAGAACATGCTGGCCCTTCACACCAGCAGCGGCCAGTTAGAACCTCGCCTAGGCCTGATTAACAAAAAGAAAAAACAACCACAATATCCATTATAAAATAATTTTTAAGACAACTTCCTTTCATTTAATTCTATTTCTCTGAAAAATATTAACCACTCCCCCTCAGGTCAATGCAAATATACTGAGTAGTTTTTAAAAAGTTTCTGCGGGTAGAATTGTGGTAAGATGGCTAACTAGAAACAGCTTTAACTAGAGATTCATGGTCAAATGGAGAGATACTGTACTAAAGTGGATGGAAGCCGAATGAGAGGAGCTCTACACTGAGAGCACTGCGTGAGGTGCACATCACCCAGGCTGAACCAAGTGGCAGAAACAAGAAAGTGGAAGAAAAACAACACTGCAGGAATGGCACTGCAATGGTAAAGAGTGGACTCATTAGGGACAACTTATGATTTCAACTAAAAAAGTATAATTAACATATTACAAAAGAGAAAGAGAGGAAGAAGCTAAAAATATTCATGAGGAGGAATTTGCTGAAGAATTCTGGCAACATGAAATATCAGAGCAGGCTCAGCACCTGTAGCATAGGGGTTATGGTGCCAGCCACATATACTGAGGGTGGCGGGTTCGAACCTGGCCCAGGCTAGCTAAACAACTGCAACAAAAAAATAGCCAGGCATTGTGGCGGGCACCTGTAATGGCAACTACTTGAGAGGCTGAGGCAAGAGAATCACTTAAGCCGAGGAGTTCAAGGTTGCTGTGAGCTGTGACTCCACGGCACTCTACCAAGGGCAACATAGTGAGGCTCTGTCTCAACAGAAAGAAAGAAAAGAAAAGAAAAGAATAAAAGATCAGAGCAGATCAACACCTCCTGAGGACATCAAAGAAAATACAGGGCGGCACCTGTGGCTCAGCAAGTAGGGCGCCGGCCCCATATACCGAGGGTGACAGGTTCAAACCCGGCCCAGGCCAAACTGCATCAAAAAACAGCCGGGCGTTGTGGTGGGCACCTGTAGTCCCAGCTACTTGGGAGGCTGAGGCAAGAGAATCGCCTAAGCCCAGGAGTTGGTGGTTGCTGTGAACTGTGTGATGCCACGGCACTCTACCAAGGGCAATAAAGTGAGACTCTGTCTCTATAAAAAAAAAAAAAAGAAAGAAAGAAAGAAAGAAAGAAAGAAAATACAACAGAGAATCCCATCCACAGAGAAATTGCTGAGATGTCAGAAATATAATTTAAAATATGGATAGAAAATAAGATAATTGGAATCGAAGGAAATATGGAAGCAGAGAACCAAAAAACAGTTCAGAAGTTGTCTTAAGAAATTAATTAATTCAAAGACAAAGTCAACAAGGATATGGGCATAATGAGGAAAGATATAGTAGAGCTTAAGGAATTGAAAAAGGTATTTGAGGCGCTTCAAAATGCAGGAGAGTCCCTCAGAAATGGAGTTGAACAGTGCAAATAAAGAATCTCAGAAAAGAAGACAAGACTTTTGAACTATCCCAAGCATTCAAAGAGGCAGAAAAGGCTAGGTGCCTATAGCTCAAGCAGCTAAGGCGCCAGCCACATACACCAGAGCTGGCGAGTTCGAATCCAGTCTGGGCCTGCCAAATAACAATGATAACTACAACCAAAAAATAGCCGGAAAGGTGGAAAGCACCTGTAGTCCCAGCTACCTGGGAGGCTGAAGCAAGGGAATCACTTAAGCCCAGGAGTTGGAGGTTGCTGTGAGCTGTGATGCCATGGCACTCTACCCAGGGCAACAGCTTGAGGCTCTGTCTAAAAAAAAGGCAGAGAATGGAGAAAACAGAATATTCCCTGAGAGAGTTATGGGATCATTCTAAGAAATCAAGCATCTAAATTATAGGAATTCCTAAAGGCAAAGAGGATGGTACCATAGGCACAAATTCTCTGCTGCAAGACATTATGGTGGAGAATTTTCCAAGTGTTGCAAATGACACTGAATCCAGCACAACTCAATCCAAACAAAGCATCTCCCAGACTCATTGTAATACAGCATGACTCAATCCAAACTAAGCATCTCCCAGACACATTGTAATTAATTTTCCCAATGTAAATATGAAGGAGAAAATTTTGCAAGCAGCCAAGCATAAGAAAAGTATGACTTACAAGGGAAAAGTATGAGGATGACTGCAGATCTTTCAGCCAGAACTTTCCAAGCCAGAAAAGAATGGTCATTGACTTTCAACCTTCTTAAACAAAACAATTTCCAGCCCCGAATCCTATACTCTGCTAAACTGATTTTCATTTGTGATGGGGAAATCAAATACTTCATAGACACCCACATGCTGAGGAAATTTGCCATGACTAGACCAGCTCTATAGAAAATACTCAGACCCATTCTTCATAACAAGCAGCAAGAGGGTACATCACCAAAGTAAATCTACCCAGAAATTAAAGAACAAAGCCTAGCTTCCACAATGGTGAGAGGCATAAAATTAAACTTTAGACTTCTGAAAAACAGGATGTCCAAAACTCTGCCATATCGATCAATTCTCTCAATTAATGTGAATGGTTTGAACTCTCCTTTAAAGAGGCATAGGCTGGCCAACTGGATACAAAATACTCAGGCCAGATGTCTGTTAACTATAAGAAACTCAGCTTACTTCAAAAGATAAAACAAGACTCAGTGTGAAGGGATGGGAAACAGTATTCCAGGCAAATGGAAAGTAGAAAAAAACTGGGGTTGCAATCTTGTATGCAGATACAAGGGGATTCAAACCAACATAAATAATGAAAGACAAAGATGGACACTTCATACTGGTCAAGGGAAACACAATATGAAGAGATTTCAATAGTTAATCTCTATGTACCCTATCTGAATGTTCCTCGATATATAACCGATCTGAACAATATGATATCTTCCCACACTATAATAGTTGGAGATTTTAATACCTAATCAACAGTACTGGACAGATCCTCCAAGCAGAAACTAAACAAAGAAATAACAGACTTAAACAAGACCCTGGAACAAATGACTTTTATAGAACACTTTATCCTAATGAAACCAAATAAACATTCTTCTCATTAGGCCAGATTGTCTTCCAAAATTGATAATATTTTAGGTCACAAGGCTAACCTCAGCAAATTCAAAAGAATAGAAATTATCCTGTGAATCTTCTCAGACCATCATGGAATAAAAGTTGAACTCAACAGCAACAGAAATCTTCCTACTCAAATAAAATAAAAATAAAATGGAAACTGAATAACCCTATGCTAAATGATAGCTGGGTCTTGAGGTCAAGAAGGAGACAATTAGATTTCTGGAACAAAACAATAATGAAGCCACAAACTATCAAAACCTGTGGGATACCACAAACGCATTCCTTAGAGGGAAATTTATAGCATTAGATGCCTTCATCAAGAAAACAGAGAGAGAGAAAGTCAGCAACCGAATGGGCTATCTCAAGCAACTGGAAAAGGAAGAACAATCTAGTCCCAAACCCAGCAGAAGAAAAGAAATAACCAAATTAGAGCAGAACTAAATGAAATTGAAAGCAAAAGAATTATTCAGAAGATCAGAGAAACAAAAAGTTTGTTCTTTGAAAAGATTAATAAAATTGATAAACCCTTGGCTAGACTAACCAGAAACATAAAAACATGATCTCTAATAACTACAATCAGAAATGATAAAGGGGGAATAATAACAGATGCCACAGAAATACAAAAGATTCTCAACAATTACTATGAAAAACTCTATTCCCAGAAATATGAAAATGTAGAGGAGATGAACTGATATCTCGAAGCATGATACCTTCCAAAACTCAGCCAGAAAGATTTAGAAATCTTGAATAGACCAATATCAAGTACTGAAATAGCATCAATTATACAAAATCTCCAAAAAAAAGTACAGCTGTGGGTCAGATGGTTTCACATCAGAATTCTATTAAACCTTCAAAGAGGAACTAGTTCCTATAATGCACAAACTTTTCCAAAATATAGAGAAAGAAGGAATCCTCCCAAATGCATTCTATGAAGCAAATATCACCCTGATCCCCAAACCAGGAAAGGACACAACAAAAAAAGAAAACTATAGACCAATATCATTAATGAATATCAATGGCAAAACATTCAACAAGATATTAGCAAACAGAATACAGCAACACACTAAAAAGGTTATACACCATAATCAAGTGGGTTTTATCCCAGTGACATAGGGTTGATTCAACATAAACAAATCTGTAAATATAATATACCATATAACCATATGATTCTTTCAATTGATGCAGAAAAGGCTTGTGACAATATTCAGCATCCTTTCATTATAAAAACACTCAAGAAAATAGGCTTTGAAGGAAAATTCCTTAAGCTGATAGAGGCTATCTATAGCAAACCCACAGCCAATATCATATTAAATGGAGTAAAATTGAAAAAATTTCCACTCAAACCTGGAACTAGACAAGTATGCCCACTATTTCCACTACTATTTAACATAGTGTTAGAAGTCCTAGCCATTGCAATCAGGCAAGAGAAGGAGATCAAAGGAATTCAAATGGAGGCAGAGGAGGTCAAAGTCTCCCTCTTTGCAGATGACATGATCTTATGCCTGGAAAACCCCAGGAACTCAACTACAAAGTACTTATAATTGACCAAGGAAAGTAGCAGCGTCTCAGGTTACAACATCAATACCCACAAATCTGTAGCCTTCGTATATGCCAACAATTATCAAGCCAAGAACAAAATCAAAGACTCTATTCCTGGACCACGCCTCTGGCTCAAAGGAGTAGGACGCTGGCCCCATATGCCAGAGGTGGTGGGTTCAAACCTAGTCCCGGCCAAAAAACCAAAGAACAAAAAAACTCTATTCCTTTTACAAAAGCACCAAAGAAGATGAAGTACCTGGGAATATATCTAACAAAAGATGAGAAAGATCTCTATAAAGAGAATTATGAACCTTTGAGAAAGGAAATAGCAGAAGATATCAACAAATGGAAGAACATACCATGCTCATGGCTGGGAAGAATCATCATTAAAATGTCCATACTACCAAAAGCAGTCTATAAATTTAATGCAATCCCCATCAAAGCACCAATGACATACTTTAAAGGTCTTGAAAAAATAGTACGTCGATTTGTATGGAACCAGGAAAAGCCCAAATAGCAAATACAGTTCTTAGAAATAAAAACAAATCTGGAGGCATCACGTTGCCAGACTTCAGGTAATATTACAAGGCTATAGTGATCAAAAAAGTATGATACTGTCACAAAAATAGAGACAGAGATCTATGGAACAGGATAGAGAATCTAGAAATAAACCCAGCCACATATCATCATTTAATATTTGACAGACCTAACAAAAACATGCAATGAGGAAAAGAATCCTTATTTAACAAATGGTGCTGGGAGAACTTGTTAGCCATATGCAGAAGACTGAAACTGGACCCATGCCTCTCAAAATTGATTCTCACTGGATAAAAGATTTAAGTTTAAGACACAAAACAAAAATTCTAGAGGAGAGTATGGAGAGAACACTTGAAGATGTTGGCCTGGGAAAAACTTTATGAGGAAGACACCCCTAGCAATTGCAGCAACACCAGAAATAAATAACTGTGACTAGATCAAGCTAAAAAGCTTTTACATAGTTAAGAGTACCATAAACAGAGCAAACAGACAGCCCTCAGAAGATTTTTGCATGTTATGAATCTGACAAAGGCTTGATAACTAGATTCTACAGAGAACTGAAATTAAACAATAAGAAAAATACAAATAACAAGTGGGCAAGAGATTTGAAACTTCTCTGAGATGACAGACGAATGGCTGACAAACACATGAAAAAGTGCTCATCATCTTTAATCATCAGAGAAATACAAATCAACACCACTCTGAGATACCACCTAACACTAGTAAGATTAGTCCACATCGTGAAGTCCCAAAACTGCAGATGCTGGCATGGATGTGGAGAGAACACTTCTGAACTGCTAGTGGGATTGCAAGCTAATGCGACCTTTTTGAAAAGAAGTATGGACAATCCTCAAAGAACTAAAAGTCATTGATCTTCCATTTGATCCCACGATCCCATTACTAGGGTCTACCCTGGGCCGTTGGTCAACGAATGACTGTTGGTCTTCCCTGGACCACTCCTAGATAACTGTGGGTCTTCCCTAGACCACTCCCAGATGACCATGGGTCTGCCATGGACACTTCTGATGACTGGGGGCCTGCCTTGGACCACTTCTGGATGACTGTGGGTCTGCCCTGGACCACTCCTGACAACCATCGGTCTGTTCTGTTCCCTTTGTCAGTTTGTCCTTTCTCTGGGACCACATTGTCTTGATTACTGTGGCTTTTTAGTATGTCTTGAAGTCATATAATGTGAGTCCTTGAACATGACATTGAACAGTCTTCTATATTTCCTTATAAATACTGGCATCAACTTTTAAACTCTTACATAACCCCATATGCTGGGGTTATGATTGGGATTTTTATGTCATTGTTAATAATATACTTATTTTATTTTCCAAATAACACAGTAAAGTGGGCTCTCAAACTGGGGTCCAACCTGGGACCAGGCCAAATGGGTTCTTGGCTTCCTGCAGGAAAGAATTTAAGAGCAAGCCAATATAGTAAAGCAAAACCAATTTTATTAAAGCAAGAAAAGAAGAGACAAGAAGGCCACCCCATAGACAGGGCAGTGGCTATCTCTCAGAGCAACAGAGAATTTCCAGGATATACCCGGAATGTTAAGCAGAGCAAGAATTAGTCATAATATTTCTGGGAAAGGAGTGGAGAGTTCCTGGAACTGAGGGTCCATCCGCTTTTTAGACTATACAGGGTAACTTCCAGGAGTTGCCTTAGCATTTGTTAACTGCATTGGCACACATGGGGAGTTCCTTTTGGAATGATAATGCATTACAACTGGCATATAGTGGACAGCTGTAAGGTCAGCTTTCTCAGGGACTCTGGCTTCAGCTGATTTCGGCTGGTTTCCCCATCACCTCCTGTTTCATCAGAGACCTTGGTTCAGGCCTTATGACTATCGAGCAGGGCGTGCTGACTCCCTATCTCACAAGATTTCCTGATAACTTATAAATATATAAATGATATTTGTATATTAACCTTACAACCTTCCTAATTCACTTACTAATCCTACTAGTTGTTTTGCAGATTCTACTGATTTTTTTTTTTAGAGACAGAGTCTCACTTTGTCACCCTCGGTACAGTGCTGTGATGTCACAGCTCACAGCAACTTCCAGCTCTTGGGCTTAGGCGATTCTCTTGCCTCAGACGCCTGAGTAGCTGGGACTACAGGCACCCGCCACAACGCCTGGCTATTTTTAGTTGCAGTTTGGCCGGGGCCAGGTTTGAACCTGCCACCCTCGGTATATGGGGCCGGTGCCCTACTCACTGAGCCACAGGAGCCACTCTCTACTGAATTTTTTATGTGATCAATCAGTCCTCATGTCATCTACAAATATTTTGTCCCTTTATTTCCTTTGCTCGCCTCATTACAAACACCCTCACACCTGTGTAACAGGATCCATGCAGAGGACGCCTTTGTCTTGTCTTTGATCTTAGAAGGAAAACATTCAGTCTTTCAACACTAAGCATGACATTAACTGTACATTTTTCATTTATGCCAATTTACAAATTGAGGGAATTGCCTTTAATTCCTAGTTCCTGAGATTTTAATAACAAACTTGTATTTAACTTTGTCAAATGATTTCCTACCTCAATTAGAACAATTGTATTGTGTTCTCCTTATTTAGTTCATATGTTGAATTATATTGATAGATTTTTATAAACAACAAAACTAACTTTCCATTTTTTTAGTTAATCTTATGTGGTCATGATGTTTCCATCTTTTTCATAAAGTTCCTAGACTTCACTTGAAGATAAATTGTTAGAGCTACCTGTGTTCATGAGGGATACTGAAGGGGGTTACTTACTTTTACTTTTATTTTTAATGTCTATCTGGTTTTTGTGTTAGGCTCGTGTTGTCCCCACAGGGTGAATTAGGAGATGTCCCCTCTTCTTTTATTGTCTCAAAGAGCTTATGTAACACTGGAGTTATTTCCTCCCTAGATGTGTGACCAAACTTACCAGTGAACCTGTTAGATATTTTAAAATATTTAATTCAATTTTTTTGCTAGATACAGGACATTCCAATTTTGTGATTCTTTTTGTTTTATTTTGGTAATTTTTATTTTTCAAGGAACTTATCCATTTCCTCAAAGTTGCCAAAGTTTTTGGAATACAGTTATTTATAATATAGGCCTCCTGTTCTTTTAGTCTCTGTAGGATATGTAGTGATAATGGCTCTTTCTTGCTACAGCCTGGTAATTTGTCTTCTCTTTCTTTCTTAAGTCTAGCTAAGAGTTTGTAGTTTTGTTGATTTTTCTTCAGAAAACCAATGTTTGGCTTGGGTAATTTTAACTGTGTTTTTTAAATTATTTTTTCTGCTCTTATCTTTATTATCTTCTTCCTCCAGTTACTTTGGACCTACTTTGATCTTTTATTTTTCTACTTTGTTAAGGCACATTCTTAGATTACTAAATTTTAGATCTTTCTTTTTTTTTTTTTTTTTTTGGACGGGGCTGGGTTTGAACCTGCCACCTCTGGCATATGGAACCAGGCTGGCACCCTTCTCCTTTGAGCCACAGGTGCCACCCAGATCCTTCCTTTTTTTCTACTCAAAGCACTTAAAGCTATAAATTTCCCTTTAAGGCCTTTTTTAGCGACATCCCAGAAATCTGGATTGTGTTGTATGTTCTTTATCATTTTTTAAATACTTTCTAAATCCCCTTGGAGTATCTTCTTTGCTCCATAATAAATATTTGGGTTTTCCTAGTAATTTTGTTGTTAATGTCTCATTTAATTTAATTATCATCAGGGAATATATTCCATATGATTCCAGTCCTTTTAAATTTATTGAGACCTGTTTTGTGGTGCATGGTCTCATCCACCATGGCAAACAGACCATGTGTGTTTGAAAAGAATGTGCGGGCTTGGCTCCTGTGGCTCAACGGGCTAAGGCGCCAGCCACGTATACCTGAGCTGGCAGGTTCGAATCCAGCCCAGGCCCGCCTAACAACAATGACGGCTGCAACCAAAAAATGGCTGGGCGTTGTGGCAGGTGCCTGTGGTCCCAGCTACTTGGTAGGCAGAGGCAGGAGACTTGCTTGAGCCAGGAATTGGAGGTTGCTGTTGGCTGTGATGCCACAGCACTCTATCCAGGGTGATAGCTTGAGGCTCTGTCTCAAAAAAAAAAAAAAAAAGAAAGAAAGAAAAGAATGTGCAATACCACTACTGGGTGTGAGGTTCTATGAGAGCAGTTAGGCCAAAGTGGTCAACACTATTGTCCACAGCCTTGTTTCTTTACTGATTCCTGTGTAGTTCTGTCAATTGCTAAGAGAAGGGTATTAAAATCACCAGCTATGATTTTGGAATTGTCTATTTCTCTTTTAATTTTGCTAATTTGGGGAACTATTTTTGTTTGTTTGTTGGTTTGGTTGGTTGGTTGTTTTGAGACAGAGTTCACTCTGTTGCCTTTGGTAGAGTGTTGTGGCATCATGATAACTCATCAACCTCAAACTCTTGGGCTCAAGTGATCCTCTTGCATCAGCCTCCCAAGTAGCTGGGAATACAGGTACCTGCCACAAAGCCCAGCTAATTTTTCTATTCTTAGTATAGACAGGGTCTTGCTCTTGCTCAGGCTGGTCTCAAACACCTAAGCTAAAGCAATCCACCTGCCTCAGCCTCCCAGAGTGCTGGGCTTACAGGTGTGAGCCACGGAGCCCAGCTGCGATCATATATTTTGACTCCTTTGTCAGATATGCTTGGCTGTGCTGTCTGCCTGACAGAAGCACACTGATGTCATTCTGAAGTATTCTTTTATGTCCTTGTCTCTGGTGTCATGTAACCCCTCTGGTTCTTGTGAGCTCACAGTAGGCACCACATGGCATTTTCCATCTCACTTCCAACCTGTCTGTGTCTTTGTGCTGAGGGTGATTCTGTTCCAGACAGTGCATAACCAGGTCTTCCTTTCTTAGCTAGTCTGACAATGTCTGCCTTTGAGGAGGAGTATTTAGTCCATTTAGTGTAATTTTGACTTGGTTGGACTTCGTCTCCATATGACTACTTCGTCTCCATGTGACTACATGTTTGTTTATTTTTCAAGGAAAGACTTGAATGGAGGGGAAAAAGCAGAATGGAGACTGACCAGGTGTCAGCTCTCCATTTGACTACTTGTTTTCTTTCTTTTCCTCTTTTTGTTGTTGTTTTGTTGGTTTTTATTCTTCCTTTACTTCCTCCTTTTGGATCATTTTAATATTTTTACATTTTTGTTTTAATTTCTCTATTAGCTTAGTGATTTTCTTTTTGTGGTTGCTTTAGCTTTTAAAGCCCACAACCTTTTCAAAGTCTATTTAGAGTAAAATGTGTACTGTTCCACATAAAAATTTGTAGGAACCTTACAACTGTATAGAGCCATCTTCTGCCCTTTATGTCACAGATGCACACACACACATTATGAACTCCACAGGGCAACGTTAAAATTCTTTCTTTAAACAGTCACATGTATTTTGAAGAAGTTAAGAGGAAACAAAATCTTTTGTATTAACTTGGTAATTAGGGTTTCTGGTGTTCGTCATTCCTTTCTAATGACCCAAGTTTCCCTCTGGTACAATATCTCAAAAAAAATTTCACTTAGCATTTCTTAAAGTACAGATTGTCTGATGGCAAATTCTCTTAGTCTCATTTCTCTTCAAGTCTTTATTTCCCCTTTATTCTTGAAGGATATTAATAATTTCTTGGGATATAGAATTCTGGGAAGCAGATTCCCAGGGGGTTCATGGAGAGTTATCCTAAGTAAAGCCACCTACCTCCACCCTTGGATCTGGAGTTACTGTGCTTGCCAAGGACATGGGCTGACTTGAGGAATTTGTGATAGATATCCAGAGGAACAGCATCCTGTTCGTGAGGAATCCTCTCTGAGCTGGCCCCTTCTACAGGCCAGCATGGCACTGTGGAACTGGCAGCTATGGGGGGGCAGCACATGCAACAGGCCAGCATGGCTCTGTGGGGCTGGCAGCTATGGGTGGCAGCACGTGCGATAGGCCAGCATGGCCTATGGTCTGTGCACAGGTGGTGAGCTTGGTGCAGCTCCAGGTCCTCAGATCCACAGCATCCTACATCCAGAGTCAGACACTTGAACTCCACCACTGGAGTTGTTGGTTGAGGCCCACTGGAAGGGAAAGTCAGTTCATTCCTGGCCAGTAGGCCAGCTCCTATTGGGAATAAATGCTGCCCCTCCAGGACACAGGTCAAATGCCTGCAGCCCCCAAGCAGCTGGACACAGGAAGGCCACATGGATCTGACAAGGAGCTGAATGGTTCCTCTGAGTTTCTCATCCTGAGGCTATGTATGAGTGGGGCCTTAAAACTCATGCACTGGATAGTCACTGGACCAGGCTGCCCTCAGGAAGGAGGCATGATCTGGGGTCCTTGAAGTTGGCCAGATGACCTCAGTCAGCATCTGCTGGGGTCCAGTCCTCACACTGTGGGTGGTGACCCCTCAGTGTCTGTGCCGCCCTCCCCCAGGGCCTTCCTATTGTCCATACTGAGAGTACAGTGGGAACCAGAACACACCCAAAGCACCAGGGCCTGTCCAGGATCCTCTGGGCATGCTGCAGCCAGCAGGAGGCAGAGAGGTGGCCCTGGACTCCTGGGTGGGTGCTGGTGCCCATTTGATGAAGATGAGATGCTTGGCCTCCCCTTCATACCAAGGAAGGTGGGAAGGGTAATGCCGTCCTTCTCAAGGACTCAAGCACCTTCTGCTCTGACAGGTTCTACCTCATCAGTGGAGGGGTTCCGTTCATCATCTGTGGCGTCACAGCTGCCACAAACATCAGGAATTATGGCAAAGAGGACGAGGATACTGCATAGTGAGTACAGGGCCACCCGGGGTGGGGGGGTGGAGAGTGGGCCACCTGCCCAGAGGAGGGCAGCCAGGTAAGGTGCCAGTGGTGTCCCTGCCTGTGGACCTTGATCTGAAGCCCACCTGGGCAGGGGTCCAGCTACCTGCTAACTGTCCAGGTGCTGCTGTCAGGTGGAACGATCAGTCTTGGCCTCTGCCTGGAGACTGAGGCAGGAGGATGGATTAAAACCAGGAGTTTGAGGTTTCTGTGAGCTAGGTTGACCATGCCACTCTAGCCCTGGCAACAGAGTAACACTGTCTCAAAAACAAAAAAGGCTTGGGAGACAAAAGCAATTTGAGCTCAGCTGAGAAAGGAAGCCCCATCCCTGAGTAGCAACAGATCCAACCCATCTCCTAAATTGGGGTCCAGAGCCCATCTCCAACATTCCTCACCATCCTGGCTGCCACCTCCTCCTCCTGCTGCCCAGGACACTGGGAGCACCTGCTGCCTGCCCGCCCTCTTCCCCCAGCACCCCCTTACTGGCGCTATCCACACACACACCTGGCTCCACCCACCCAGATCCATCCTCCAGGCCCGCCCAGCCTGGTACACCCAGGGTGCCTCCGCCCAGGCTAGCCCAGCTCACCTTCCCGTGGGTGCCCTGCCCTCCCACAGACACACTCAACACAGACTGTCTCAGGACAGGAGGGCGGCTCTGCTAGGCCACTTGTGGGCCGGTCCAGTCCTGGACAGCTGCCCATACAGTACTCCTGGGCCAGGACTCAGGCTGGGGTGGAGGTGCTCCAATCTGGACCGCGGAGGCGGAGAGCCCGCCGCAGCCGGCCAGCCTGACCCGCGTCTCCCCGCAGCTGCTGGATGGCCTGGGAGCCCAGCCTAGGCGCCTTCTATGGGCCGGCCGCTTTCATTGCCCTGGTCACCTGCGTGTACCTGCTTGGCACGTACGTGCAGCTTCGGCGCCACCCAGAGCGCAGGTACGAGCTGCGGGTGCGGACAGAGGAGTCGCAGCGGCTGGCGGGGCCTGAGGGCGGCCTGAGCCGTGTGGCCCGGCCCTGCTCTCCGCCCGCCCGCGATGCCCCCGCCGCCTCGCTGCTGCAGAATGAGCACTCGCTGCAGGCCCAGCTGCGGGCCGCCGCCTTCACACTGTTCCTGTTCGCCGCCACCTGGGCCTTCGGAGCGTTGGCCGTGTCCCAGGGCCACTTCCTGGACATGGTCTTCAGCTGCCTGTACGGCGCCTTCTGCGTGACGCTGGGGCTCTTCGTGCTCATCCACCACTGCGCCAAGCGGGAGGATGTGTGGCGATGCTGGTGGGCCTGCTGCCCCTCCCGCACCGACGGTCCTGCAGCAGAGCTGGGGGCCCACGCGGCGCTCCACGCCAACGGGGATGCACCGTGCCTCGGCCAGCTGCGGGGCTTCGGCCACGCGCCAGGCCACTGCAAGATGACCAACCTGCAGGCCGCCCAGGGCCACGTCAGCTGCCTGTCGCCGGCCACCCCGTGCTGCGCCCAGGTGCACTGTGAGCAGTTGATGGAGGAGGAGGCCCACTCGCACCTCCACGAGGAGGACGCCTTCAGGCACGACCCGCATCTGCACAGGTGCCTTAAGGGCAGAACTAAGCAGCACTACTTCAGCCGGCCCCGGACTTCAGCCGAGCTGGAGTACGCCTACCACATCCCCTCCAGCCTGGACGGCAGCCCCCACAGCTCACGCACAGACAGCCCCTCCAGCTCACTGGAGGTCCCAGCAGGGGCTCACATGCTGGCCTGCTGCGCCCAAGATGACCCTTTCCCCATGGTCAGCCAGCCAGAGGGTGACAGCGCTGCCCTCTATGGCTGCCCCTCAAGGCTGGGCAGGGAGGCAGCCCTCGGCCCTGGCCACTTGGAAATGCTCCGGAGGACACAGTCCCTGCCCTTCGGGAGCCCTGGCCAGAACGGGCTGATCCAGGGGGACCTGCAAGAATGCCTGCCATTCGGCACCGACGGGACAGGCAATATCCGAACGGGCCCCTGGAAAAATGAAACTACGGTGTAGAATTGGGGAGGTCTTGTCCATGGAGGAGCATCAGAGCTGTCTGCCACCTGAGGCCTGGGGGGTTCACCAAAGTGGCCAGACCTTTCAGAAGTGGTTCACACCCCCAGCTGACCCTTTCCCTGTGAAAGACCCTAGCAAGGGAAAAAAACACTCTTGCCAAGCCCACCTCTGCTGATCCCAAGGTCAGATTGCCTATCCACCCACACTCATGCCCTCTGTTCGCAGCATCCAGTCCTGAGATTCTGTCAAAGGGACCCCTGCCAGTCTCCACACTGTGTCTGAGGCCTGTGGAGCCCTGGCCTCAGAGAGGCTCCTCTAGTGTCCCTTGTATCCCACATGTGTCTTGGGCTCTGTCCCTGGCTTGGCAGCCCGGCTGCCCCAGTGCTATGGCTGTGAGCCTCTCCCTGTCCCATATCTAAGCTGCCCTTCATCTTTGTTGGGGAACCCCTGGCCCCTCTGCCAGCTCCGTGTCCACCATCAGTCTTGGCCACCAGCAGGCCAGAGAACTGTGCAGATACTGGAGGATGCAGACATCGTGTCACTAGGGAGAGGGCACTCAGGGCCCATGCCCTGGGAAGATGCCTAACTGTTCTTTCATATACTCAGCTTACAAAGCCAGCCACCCCCAGGGCTAGATGCCTCTCCAGTGGAACAGATGACTTCTATTCACGGAAGAAGAGGAGCTGCCGGGTGGGATGGTCGTCATGGACAAAGTTCCTTTCCTTTAGTTGCAGCTCCATGAACATCTGGGCACAGAGCCCTGCCTCAAAGGACAGATGTTGGTGACAACAGGACTTCTGTGAGACTGTGCACAGCTATCTCTTCCCCATCTCCTCCTTCTCTCCCCATTTGTGGCAGTTTGCACAGGTCCACATACACACATGTACACAAATGTGCACACCAGACACGTGCACACACTCAAAGGCAGTGTGTTTTCCAGCCTCCCTGAGCACTGTGTTTTCATGCCAACAGTGTCACAGATGTGTCAATGTGCCATCTGGGTGGGGAGGGCCGCAGCAGGGGAACCCCCTGCTGCACACCTTGGAGGAGGGTGTAGGGGGCTCTCCAGAGAGCCGATGCTCAGTATCTGAGTACAAGGAGCCTCGCTCCCTGGGGTGTTTGTGAACTAACAGTGGTGGTGTAGCTCACCGCACCATGCTCCACCCACCACAGACCCATGTGTCTTTACAGATCAACCAGACAAGCAATCAAATGACCGCCAAGCGGTTCTGTTTCCATCACTGTCCCCTGTTCACCTGCTCCCACAGCTCATGTGACCCAGAAACCGCCGCTATGCTGTGTATACACAGTAGAATTGTCCAGATAAAAAGCCAGTATTTTGCATTATCTGTCCTTTGTGAGTCTTGTCAATGGCATCCCTGTGTGCTCCTTGCCACCGATGTAGGCAGGGGGCGCCTTGGTGTGTGATCCCTGCTTTCTGTGTCCTGGGTTGGGCTGGGGGCTAGCGAGGCTGCTATCCCTGGCCCTTGCAGCCCCGCCCATCCTTTCTGCCCTCAGCTCCCACTGAACAAAGAGGACCTCACCATTCAACCAAAGAAAGCCAACATTAAACACTAATTTCTTCATGTCTAGATATTGATATAGCCTCTTGAGTCCATGTGGGGCCATGACTGCAAAGGACCTATTTGCGTGAAAAACTTCTGGAGTGTGAAGGTGCTCACCACAGCGGCATCGTGGAGCCTTCACATAGAGTCAGTTTTCCCAGGCCCAAGTCCTGTGGTCTGTAGCCCAGTCACTTCTTTCCTTCATGTGTATGCTAGTGTGCACATGCGTAGGCAGGTGTAGTGTGTGCATACATGCATGTGTGAGTGTGGCATGAGTGTGCAAGTGGGTGGGCAGGTGTGTGAGTCTGCAAGTGTGTGTGCATGCATGTGTGTGGGTGTGGTGTGAGTGTTGGTGGTTGTGATATGAGCGTGGGGGGTGTAGTGAGAGTATGTGTGCTTTGTGTGCAAGTGTGATGTGTGCATGCCTACATGCATAAGTGTGCATGCAGCTGTGGGTAGAGGTGCTTGCACATGAGTTGCATGTGGCTTGTGTGGGGCACACATGCACAACTGTACCAGTGTACATCTGCGCCTGTACTCTTGAAAGGGACAGTGTGAGTGGGCCCTCAGCCTGGCCTCTGTGCTAGTTTCTCACCAGGGTGACATCCCTGGTGACACACCATGAGGACTTCGATCTGCCTAAAGGACACCAAGGCAGAAGCTGCCAGTACCTTTCAGCCCTGTGGGTCTCCTCTGGAGCAGACCTAGCTGAGGAAGGGTCTGGTCCTCGTCACATGGTGGCACCTGCTGCCTCTCCTGTGAGGCAACAGACAGGGCTTGGCTCTGGTCCACCTGCTACGCTTCTGAGCGAGTTACTCCTGCTGGGGCTGGTGGAGCAAGGGGTCCCCCCAGCTGGCGGAGGCTCTACCAGTAGCAAATGGCTCAGGGGAACTCTGGTCCTTGAGAGTGGGGGCTTTTGTGTATGATCTGGTCCAAGGGACAGCACTCACTGCCCAGTGGCCAACTATCCAGTTGGCCCATCAGTGCCCAGCTGCTCCTCCCCTTCTGGTGCTAAGAGGACACCTAACATCGCCCCTAATTATTCCCATGCCACATAAATTCCAGCACATTATGGAGCAATCAGGAGACTCACACAGCGGGAGCCCAGCCCTAGCCTGCAGGGCAACAGCTCCCCGCAGGCTCCACGCAGACAGGGCCACCCACTGGGGAAAGGGGACACAGAACAGCAAGCAGAAAAGTCCCTTCCCTGTCCCAGACAGTACCTTGGTCCACGTCCCAGAGGGTGAGTCCCCCTGGTGAAGGCACTCTAGGGGGCTCTCATTTCCTTGTCATGCTGGACACTGTTGCTGGTCTGTCCAGAGCTGAGTACTTGTGTCTGTCCCTGGGCATTACTGAGACCACTCTCCAGGTGACAGCAGAGTGGGTGAATGTTCACATCAGGGTGTCGGAGCTGGTGGTGGCAATGAGCAGAGCTGCTGTGCCTTTGGAGCTGCGTCAGTCCACTGGGTCTTCTTGTCATGGCAGTGGTCTGAGACACCCAAGCTGAGCACCAGCATCTGGTCACATTGGGTGAGCACCACAGTCCGCACCACGTCTGGCGACACTCCTGGTGTATGTAGCTGAAATGGGTGGGTGCCCATGTTCCGTGGCCCATGAGAAAGATGGTGGCCTCATCCTATGCCTGGGGCTTGGGCACCGGGGTGCAGTTTGGCCAGTGGCCTGTGCCACACATTGAGTTGAAGTCGATGATTGCCCAGCACTGCATGTTAACAGATGGTAAGGCAGACTTTATCCGTGGTCACAGAGATGGGTGCAGGGAACCCCCCCAAAAGGGTCTTGCCCTGGGCAGAGAGACCGGGCTCACCCCAAGTACCACCTGCCACTTGGGGATTTGTCACCACACAGCAGGGGGGCTGGGGATGAAACATGACCCAGAAGAGATACCCAGAGTGAGGGAACCCAGCAGGGTGCTTGCTGGGGACAGGCCAAGGGACCGGTCACCAGCTGGAGAGGTGGAGGAGGGGCTGAGCGGGAGCACTGGCTGAACTGACTGTGTAAGAGCCGCTGGGCCAGGTTTTCAGGGCCGTTACAGACAGGTCTCTGAGAAGGCACAGGAGCTAAAACTGAGTCAGACAGAGGCCCTGCCAGTGCCAGGAGCAGCCTGAGAGGCCTCTGTCCCCTCATGGGCTGGTGAGACCACATCCAGGGAGAACCACATCCCTGAGTCCCCATGGAGCTGGCTGCCATGCTCGTGGCTGAAGCAGGATGACAGTGTCCGTGCTGCTGAATGGTCTCCTTTCCCCACTGGGAGGAAGTTCAGGAGACTCAGGATGCTGGAGCTCAGTGACAGGAAACAGGCCAAAACCAAATGTATCTCACACAGTGCCACAAACGTGAAGAAAGGGGCTGATTCCCAGGGAACAAAGAGGGGTTACTCTGCTTAAAACCCACAAAGGAAACACCACAAGCTAGAGGGCTGACCCTGCTGGCTTCTCCAGAGAGCGCCCTGGGCCCATGCTAAGCCCTAAGGGGCTAGAGCAAGGCCCTAGCGGGGTCCCTGTGCAGGCCAGGCAGAGCAGCAGGAGGTCCAGATGCTGTCCAGGGCTGGGAAATCAGAGTTGGCATTTGTTCTTGGCAGGGTCCCTCATGAATACATCCAGTGAAAACACACCACAGGGGGGGTGTTTAAACCTGTAATTGCCACAGCCAAGACACTTGCAGCCTAGAGGAAGGTGGGTCGCTAGGCCCAGGGCCTATTGACACCTGAGCCTGCAGTGTGGAGCGACCCTCAACAAGCAAGGAGCCCTGCCTGGCTGCAGGATTGCACCACATCTGCCTGGGTCCCATAATAAATACCCCATGCCAGCCAGAGCTGTGGACAGTCCCTTGACAGGGCCCTTGCTGCTGGGGATGTCCCAGTGGGAGGCCTCCGTGCAGGGGCAGTGCTTCCCGAAACAGCCAGGACAGAAACAGGCATGTGCAGCCAGTGAGAGCCAGGGCAGGCTGGATGCACACAGCCCAGCAGATCTTCCTAATGTTACACGCCCAAGTCCTAGCCCCGGGCACCTGTGGGTGGACCTTATGGGGAAAGGACATCTTTGCAGATGTGACCTGATTAAGAAGAGTCACCTCAGAGCAGGGCAGTTGCTGTCTGGGTGGGAAGAAGGAACTTTGGATGCAGAAACTGAGACTCGGGGGTGGAGGCAGAGGCTGGAGTGATGCATCCACGAGCCAGCAAGCACCCAGAATTGCTGGGTGCCCCCAGTAGCCAGGAGAAGCAAGGGATGGCCTCCCCTTGGTGCTTCCACGTGGGCCTGACTTCGGACACCCAACCTCCACACCTGTGGGCCGCAGTGATTTGCTCTGGGGTCCAAGGAAACACAGGTGCCCGTTCTACAGAGGTGCCCAGAACCAGCAAGCTCCCTTCCTCTCTGCCCCAGAGATTTCCTCTATGCTCCCACCGGCTCCACGTACCCCAGAGCCTTCCCACTAGCCACCCCTCTGCCAGGACTGCACTTCCTGAGTGACTGGGGTTCACTGCCTCACCTCCACTTAGGAACTGGACAAACAGAGCCTCTGTGAGCTCTTCCCTGTCCAAACTGTCACATCCTATCAATTTCTATATACTGTATGATGTGTTTTTGTAATTATACCTGAAACTTTCTATAACCTATTAAGCCTGACAATTATTATTATTATTATTATTATTTGAGACAGAGTCTCACTATGTTGCCCTGGGTAGAGTGCCATGGCATCACAGCTCATAGCAACCTCAAATTCCTGGGCTCAAGTGATTCTCCTGCCTCAGCCTCCCAAGTAGCTGGGCACCTGCCACAACACCCAGCTATTTTTTGTCATAGTTGTCATTGTTGTTTATCGGCCCAGTCCAGGATCAAACCCACCAGCCCCAGTGTATGTGGCTGGCACCCTAGCTGCTAAGCTATAGGCACTGAGCCAAACCTGACAATTAAATTTGCAATCATCCAGGGAGAAGTGCTATATCCATCACTACTGAACATAACTACAGTCACCTTCAAAGTACTTCCGTTAGGAAGCTGTGCATTGACACCAGCCCCTAGTCCACTCTTCAAAGCAATTTTGGAACATTTTCTGGAATGGCCATCAGAGCCATGGTCATATTTCCTTGATGTCCTGAATATCATCCAAATGTCTTCCTTTCAAAATTTCCTTTATCTTTGGGTAAAGAAAAAAGTCATTGGCAGCCAGATCACGTGAGTAGGGAGGGTGTTCCAACAGTTATTTATTTCCTGGCTAAAAACTCCCTCATAGACAGTGTGGTGTGCACTGATGCATGGTTGTGATGCAAGAGCCATGAGTTATTGGCCAAGGTTTTCTGTTAAGATTTTTCTGTTTCTCGATTGATGTTTACTTGGTCTGCTATGCTTCTCACAATCAGCCCAGGATTTTGATGCACAATTTGATGAACTTTTGCAATGTTTTCCTCAGTTCTGCATCTGCGACACTTTCTCTCCCCTCAGAAAAGCAATGAACCCATTTACACTGCCATTTCCTTCATGGCATTATCCCCATAAACTTTGGACTAACATGTTCCTGATTTCACTTCTGCTCTTGCCAAGTTTAACAAGAAATTCAATACTTGTTTGTTGCTCTAATTCAAGCTCCAACATTCTCACAGCAGCACACCACAAAAGCGTAATCATGATTGCCGCTCAGCAAGACACCACCACACATTCACATGTACACAGCTGTGAGACACTGATACATCAGGGTTATGAGCACTCACTGAACTGTACAGTGCTACCAGCATATGCACATGGTGGCAAGTTCGTGAATTTAATTATCAGACCTATATTTTGGCATAAATAGTGCCAGAGGAACAAACTAAAACCCTGTCAGGGGAAATGTAGGGAAAATTGTTCCCTGACCTTGAGCATAGGCTCGCTTTCTGCTTGAGAGACCTCAAGTGTCACAAGAATGGCACATGTTGTGTACATGCAGGAGGGCAGAAAACTGACCTCCAAGAGAGAATGTGTACGTCAGCTGTGGTGGTAAAGATTCTCTGGATTCCAAAGTCTCTTGATGCTGGATGCAAAGCTTGTGCTCAAGGTCTGTGGCTCTGCAAAAGCAAAGGTGGAGACCTTCTCTCTGACCTTCTCCATGTCCTCCCTATCAGTGCCGACATCAGACAAACAGCTTTTTTCTACTGCTTCCTATTTTATGATAATAAATATGGACCCGGTTTGCTCAGGAAGGCTCCTCCCTGAGCTCCTCAGTCCCCCCAACACTGATTTTGTGTCAAGTCTCTTCATTCCTCATGTCAAAACTCCTTCAAGAAAGATAAAGTAAGCCTAGGCCTTCACTTATTGCCAAGAATACTTTTGCAAACACAGTATAATTTAGAATAACAAGACACCCAAAGAGAAAAGACCACATAAATAAAAACCAACAGACAAAAGGAAAAGGCACATGAGATGTCTACAGGAAAGAAAGAGGCTGAGGCACATATAAAGTTTACTTGCCACAGTGTAGATAGCTGCCCGGGATACTCAGACCTGCTCCGTTTGGCCTTTGTGACCAGCAAGTGTTTAAAGACAAGAAGAGTGGACAGGGAGTGGCTTATACGGTTGTTGGTCAGGAATTCTCACTGGTTTACAGAAATAACATTGATTAGTGATTGGCTATACATTTGTTAAGCTATAGGGTGTGGGTTGATGGCATTTAGGTTAATTTATAGCTACTCGTGACAACAGCAGTTTCAAGAGATGAATGCACAGGTCCACAGGGAGTAGGACATGATTGCCATCTCTCCTACTGATTTAACGAGACTCACCCTACTCAGATAAGGGTTATTTTGTTTCCTCAAGGGGATGGAGCTCAAAGAGTTATCAGACACACCTGTCAAAATAACCATGCTTAGCTTGGTTATAGTGCTCAAAGATGTAAGAGGTAAGGTCAAGAAATTCAGCAGAGGGCAGCGCCTATGGCTCAGCGAATAGGGCGCCGGCCCCATATACCAAAGGTGGCAGGTTCAAACCCAGCCTCGGCCCAACTGCAAAAAAAAAGAAAAAAAAAAAAATAGGCAGACATTGTGGCGGGCGCATGTAGTCCCAGCTACTGGAGAGGCTGAGGCAAGAAAATTGCCTAAGCCTAGGAGATGGAGGTTGCTGTGAGCTGTGTGACGCCACGGCACTCTACTGAGGGCAATAAAATGAGACTCTGTCTCTACAAAAAAAGAAAGAAAGAAAGAAACAAAGAAAGAAAGAAAGAAAGAAAGAAAGAAAGAAAGAAAGAAAGAAAGAAAGAAATTCAGCAGAGAATCAGAAACCATTAATTTTTATTTTTTTTTTGAGACAGAACCTCAAGCTGTAACCCTGGATAGAGTGCCCTGGCATCACAGCTCACAGCAACCTCCAATTCCTGGGCTCAAGCGAGTCTCTTGCCCCCACCTCCCAAGTAGCCGGGACTACAGGCACCTGCCACAATGCCCGGCCATTTTTTGGTTGCAGCCGTCATTGTTGTTTGGCGGGCCTGGGCTGGATTCGAACCTGCCAACTCAGGTGTATGTGGCTGGTGCCTTAGCCCGTTGAGCCACAGGCGCCGAGCCAGAAACCATTAAAATTTAATATAAACAAATTTTAACACTGAAAAGAAAATAACTGGAAGAATTCAATGAGTGAGTTTAATGATAGGTAAACACAGTTGAAGAGAGCTGTGAACTGGATGATAGACCATCTCTCTTTATTTATCCAGAATAAAACTTTAAAAGAAACTAAAAGACAGAGGGTAAAGGGCGTAGATGATTATATGAACAAATCTCTTGTTCATGTAACTGAATGAGGGTGAGGGGCAGAGAGAGTACGTTCAAAATAATAGCCAAAGAAATAATGTTGACAACTTCCACAAACTGATTCAAAACACAAGCTGTAGATTTCCAGAAATTCTACAAATCTCTATAAATAAAAAAAATTGCCCACCAGCTGAATAAATGGCCCCCTCTTGGCCAACAGATACCCTAAAGCTGAGGTTCTGACCAAGAGAAGGGAGGTCAGAGAGACCTCCTCAGGCCCCTTCCTTCTTGGAGATGTCCTCCATGACTCAGGACAGCCTAAGGGACGTAAAGCAACACTTGAACCACGCCTGGAACTCTTCAGTTTATTTCACAGGTCACTTGAGCTTCAGTAAACGTGGGGTAGGTCGTCTCTGATCAGTAGTCTTCCTCACCTAAACGTAAATCATTCCAAGCCTTTAGCCAAAGCTTCATTTCTTTAACTTTTTAGGCAAGAAGAAATTGCTCAAATGCACAATCACAAATCAAAGAATCTTTAAACCCACCTATAACTTACCCTTGCTTTGAGATGTCCCACCTTTTCAAGTCAAACCAATGTACCTTTCATGTGTGGATTTATGACTTTACATGTAATCCGTGTCTCCCTACAACATAAAACCAAACTGTGACCCCACCACCGCATGGCCACTTGCTCAAGGCTCTTCAGGCTGTGGTCACGTATATTCAGCTCAGAATAAACGCCTTTAAATTACTTTACAGAGTTTGTGTTCTTGTCTGTTGACACTTCCAAACTAACATAGAAGAAGACACAATAATAATTAACCAATACAGGATGGCACCTGTGGCTCACTGGGTAGGGTGCCGGCCCCATATACCGATGGTGGTGGGTTCAAACCCGGCCCCGGCCAAACTGCAACAACAGCAAAAAAATTAGCCGGGCGTTGTGGTGAGCACCTGTGGTCCCATCTACTCGGGAGGCTGAGGCAAGAGAATTGCCTAAGCCCAGGAGTTGGAGGTTGCTGTGAGCTGTGATGTCACAGAACTCTACCAAAGGTGATAAAGTGAGACTCTGTCTCTAAAAAAGAAATAATAATAATAATTAATCAATACAAAATAAGTAGACAGAAAAACCAGCATATAGCAGGTAGACAAACAGAAAACACTTTTAACAAAAGATAGTTTTAATGGACTAAATGCTCCAACTGACACACAAAATCTGTCACATCAGATTTTGTTTTTTTTCTATTATCCGTATACACTATTTACAAAAGACACAACTAAATATAAGGATATAGGAAGGTTACAAATAAAAGAATAATAAAAGCCTTCCTATAAAACAGATATTTTATTAATATTAACATTAATACCAAATATTTGAGGGCATGAAGTGTTTGCCTAAATACTTTTTTTTTTCCAGATACTTTTTAGGGCAAGAAGAAATTGCTCAAATGCACAAATAAGGAAGTAAATTTCATAGAGACAAAGAATAATGTAAATAGGAAAATATAAAGTTGGGAGTTTTGTATATACTTTATAACAAATGCAGTAGGCCCTCCACCGTTGACCACCTCCCCACATTGACCACCTCCATAAGTGGACCTAATTTTGATAGATCAGACTTGTCCCATGTGTACTCAGTGGAAGGCTGACCTCTCTATACTGACTGCCTCTGTAGGTTTTATGTTGACCACTTGGACTGTGACACACAGTGTCAATTTTCCTTCTATAATTTGACCAGTCGAGTCCACTCTACATCACGTGGTGGAAGATGCCCCTTGCTGGTTTTTTGCCCCTTGCTGGTTTTTTTTTGGGGGGGGGGGGGTTGAGGTAGATTCTCAAGCTATTGCCGTGAGTAGAGAGAGTGCTGTGGTGTCACAGCTCACAGCAACCTCAAACTCTTGGGCTTAAGTGATTTTCTTGCCTCAGCCTCCCAAGTAGCTGGGACTACAGGCACCACCACAACACCCAGCTATTTTGTTGTTGTTGTTGTTGTTGTTGCAGTTGTCATTGTTGTTTTAGCTGGCCCAGGCTGGGTTCAAACCTGCTAGCCTTGGTGTATGTGGCCGGTGCCCTACCCACTGAACTAGGGGCACCACCCAGTTGTATTTTTTTTTATTTAGTGTAAGTTTTTTTTGATGTCTCATTATTACCACATGTTGGATTAGGACTAATGTCCAGTTTATGAAAAAGAAGCCATTCTCTGTAAAATAATTTTAAAAGGTTTATTCTAAGCCAAATTTAAGGACCATGACCCAGAGCCACACCCAAGAAGCCTTGAACAAATGATGTCATTGTGATGGGGTCACAGTTTGGTTTTATACATTTTAGGGAAGCAGGTAAGGTCATAAAGTGATGCATCGAAAATATACACTGGTTTGGCCCAAAAAGGTTGGACATCTAGAGGCAGGGGCCATAGGTTATAGGTGGGTTTAAAGATTCTTTAGCTGACAATTAAGCTCTGTCTAATAGACCAGGAGTCAGTGAAAATGAATGCTTCAGAGAAGGGTCTCTGGACAAACTACAGGACAGACTCAGGTGGTTTGTTGTGTATATTGAGGACCTACAGGTATGTCTGGCAGAGCCTTAGGCCTGTTAGTGAGTCACAGAGGACATCTCTAAGGGAAGGGGGTGTGATGAGGCCTGTCTGATCTCCTTTCTCTTAGATAGCAACTCAGTTTTAGTGATCCCCCTTGGCCAAGATGGGGTTCAGTCGGTCAGCTACTGGGGTGGAGGAGCTTTAAGATTTTATTTTAGTTCACCTTCTTACTGTCTCTCAGGTGTTGTGGAAGATTATTTCAACATGAAGGACTGGTCTAAATTGTGGGTATGTCCTACAGTCACTGACAAATTTACAATCAAGGCATGATGGCCCAAAGGAAAGAACTCAGCTGATATTGAAGGAAAAGGCTGATCTTCTACACTTTTTGGAAAGCAGCAGCCAAAGAAAGGCAGCAGGAGGTTTTTATAAAGATGGTCAGTCTTTCTAGTGAAATGACAGAGAAATTCTTAACCATAGTTCTTCAGTAAGGACTAAAATCAGTCCCCACACCTGCCTTCTCCCTCTGCCCAGCAGGCTCACCAGCAGCCCTGCCCCGCTCCCCAGCTCCCTTTTCACAAACCACTGAAAAGAACAGACAGAAAAGAAATGCAGGCTCGGTGCCTGTGGCTCAACAGGCTAAGGCGCCATCCACGTACACCTGAGCTGGCGGGTTCAAATCCAGCCTCGGCCTGCCAAACAACAATGACGGCTGCAACCAAAAAAAAAAAAAAAAATGGCCGGGCGTTGTGGTGGGCGCCTGTAGTCCCAGCTACTTGGGAGGCAGAGGCAGGAGACTCGCTTGAGCCCAGGAATTGGAGGTTGCTATGAGCTGTGATGCCACAGCACTCTATCCAGGGTGACAGCTTGAGGCTCTGTCTTAAAAAAAAAAAGAAAGAAAGGAAATGCAAAATCTTTCTCTTTACATTTTATTAGCTCTCAGTCTTCCAGAATCTTGTTGCTATAGCCTCAAGGGTTCCTGAGTAGACCCTGAGAACAACAGGGTGTGAGCTGAGCCTCTGTCCTCCCACCTGCTAAAAATGATGTCTCAGAACAGAATCAATAGCAGGATCAGAAACACGGAGAAAAGTGTCTGCAGCAGCAGGACAGTTGCTAATCTTCCTGGGGAAGACCAGCAGTGGGCCAGTGCCATAATGCTGTGAGTTTGGCTATAGCTCCTGGCCCTCGGCTAGCCACTGGCCTCGGGGCTACCATTCCTCCTTTCTTTGCTGTCTCTTCTTTTCTCTCCCTCGTTCCCCACACTCTTTCCCTCTCACACTCTTTCTTCTCCTAAGAAGATAAAATAATGACTATAATTTTATATTCTAATCTTGGTCTAGAGAAATTCTTTTCTCATCCCATGTGGGCCACCAGCTGAGCTCCACCTTGATGATTGTGGTGTCAGCAAGACCATAGTTAGCAGTATCCAAAAAACATGACCTGAGTCCTTGGAGAGAGATGGAGGGAAACGTGGAGACTGGCAGTAGAAAAAGGAAAACTCCTCGGTGAAGCCCATGAAGCCCCATGAAGGGCAGGTAATGTCAAATCTGCAGGCCAATGATCCAAGAAGTTGCTAAAAAATGTCCACATGAATTTAGGGTGGCAGATTTCCAAGCATCAAGTAGTTGCCTCAAGATGGGAGATCTCCCAGGAAGGCTTGTGTGGTGAGTCCAATGAAGGTCCAGTAGGAGTTGTGGAGAGTTCACCAAAAAGTCCCCGCTTTTACCAGAGGCTTCAAAGGTGACGACATTTTTAACACTGAGAATGCGGACTCTTCTTTGTCAAGGTAATGCCTGACAGGAGTCTTGTCATGTAGGCTGATAAACAGATGAGCAGAAACTTTCCAAAGAACATTTCACATTCTGCTTTATACTGGCTCAACCGGAGGAAAACTAAAGCCCTTGGTGACTGATGCATCAGCAAAGCCACTTGCATTCAGGACCTCCCTGTCACTTGGGGATCAGACAGATGCACATGGATGGCTGGTGCCCTGTCTGGGGAGTGGGTGAGGGGCACCAACTGAGAAGTGAAGAAGAAAGAGTCTGTTTCACTGACAGTAGACAGCTGTCCTGGCCACCCACAGGTTGAGTCATCTCACAAATGTGACACTGAAATTTCCAGCTCCAAAAATGACCTCAAATATCCAACCTCTTGACCAAGTCACCATCAAAACATTTAAAGTGCAGGACTGAGTCCAGTTCCTGCAGTGGGTCATCACTGAAACACCAACCTGTGGTCCCCCTGTGGGGATGACCTCACCTGCTGCATCAGTTAACACTCTGGATGCCGTCCTCTGGGTCAGTGCTGCTTGGAGTAAAGTTCAGCCAGAAATGAAACAGAAGTGTTTCAAGAAAGTTGAATTTGGCTTGGCTCCTGTGGCTCAACAGACTAAGGTGCCAGCCACGTACACCTGAGCTGGCGGGTTCAAATCCAGGCCCGCCAAACAATAATGACAGCTGCAACCAAAAAATGGCCAGGTGTTGTGACAGGCACCTGTAGTCCCAGCTACTTGGGAGGCAGAGGCAAGAGACTCACTTGAGCCCAGGAATTGGAGGTTGCTGTGAGCTGTGATGCCATAGCACTCTATCCAGGGTGACAGCTTGAGGCTCTGTCTCAAAAAAAAAAAAGAAAGTTGGATTTGTCACAACCCAAGAGCAGGATGTTTTGGCCCCATCAGACAGTCCGTCTCCCAGGGCAGATTTCACAGGAGTAGACTTGGAAGGTTTCATTACAATGGATGGGGGTGGTGACCTGCAATGAACCTGACCCAGAAGCAATTTTCTTGGAGAAATCTGTAAAGAAGAATAAGAGACAGATCAAGACTCAGTCTTTTTTTAAGAAAGAATGATTAAACCACAAGAAAACAGTAAATGTATTGACATCATATGATGCAGTATGTATGTTTTTACTGTTTTGATTATGTATGTTGGTATGATATGTAAATGCTGTACAGGAAAGTGAAGTTTTAGTTCCTCGTGTTGACCGCCTCCATATGTTCACCTGTCTATTAAGTCCCTTGAGTGGTCACCTTACAAATGTGCTACTGCGTATCAAAAACAGGCAGATTTAAAAGGAAAAATTTGCCCGTTCTAGTGTAGTGAACCTTTCTCAATACTAGAAGAACAAGCAGACTAACATCAGGATGTGGAAATGCGAACCATAAGAGCAGTGACTGTGAACTAACAGTGTAGGGAGGAAAAGCAGAACCTGGGTCACAGTGGAGCAGACTCAGGCCACAGACAACGCCACAAACATTCTTCCATCACAATGCATTTAGGCTAATATTCATTCACAGTAAGATCACTAGGAAATGCTCATATACTTGAAAAAATTAAGAAATTATTTGACCTAAATGATAAAGAAAATCATTTCTGCTCTTATTTTATTTTATTTTTGTTTTTGTGGAGACAGAGTCTCACTCTATCGCACTCAGTGGAGTGCCATGGAGTCACAGCTCACAGCAACCTCCAGCTCTTGGGCTCAAGAAATTCTCTTGCCTCAGCCTCCCAGGTAGCTGGGATTACAGGCCCCCGCCACAGCGCCCGGCTAATTGTTGATGCAGTTCGGCCGGGGCCGGGCTTGAACCTGCAGCCCTTGGTATATGGGGTCGGCGCCCTACTCGCTGAGCCACAGGCGCCGCCCTATATTTGCTCTTATTTTTATGACACATCAAACCTTGTCATGCTGAAACAGTTCTTAGAGAAAATTTATAGCTATAGACAAAATTTTTAAAAGGCTGAAAATCAGTGGGTTATGCATCATTCTTAAGAATTTAGAAATGTGGCTTGGCACCCATAGCTCAGCAGTTAGGGTGCCAGCCACATACACCAAGGTAGGCAGGTTTAAACCCCACCTCAGCCTGTTAAACAACAATGACAACTGCAACAACAAAAAAAACAGCCGGGCATTGTGGTGGGCGCCTGTAGTCCCAGCTACTTGGGAGGCTGAGGCAAGAGAATTGGTTAATCCCAAGAGTTTGAGGTTGCTGTGAGCTGCAATGCCACGGCACTCCATCAAGGGCGACATAGTGAGACTCTGTCTAAAAAAAAGAAAGAAAAAGAATTTAGAAATGTAATAATAAATTAACCAAAAATAGAGCAATGGAAACATAAAAGTACGAGTAAAAATTAAAATCATATATTCTTTTAAAAGTTTAGAAAAAGCAATGTAGCTATGGCAAGTCTGATGAAGAAAAAAGACACAAACAACAGATACCAGGAGCTACAGGGGGCACCACTACAGACCCCACACACGTTAAACACAGAAAGATGGTGGAGGGTGGAGGATGCAGCCGCGTGTGGTGAGCTTGAAGAGTCAGGCAAAACAGACTCCTAGGAAAGCAAAACATCACAAAACTGACAAGATTATGAAAGCATCTTAATAGTTATGCACATACAACTATTAAAGATTTGAATCCATAGCTCTAAACTATCCCATTTTAAAAAAAGAAAAAAGTTTTTAGATCCAGAGATGGCTTCATCTGAGAATACCATCAAACATTTGAGAGACAAAATTTTTACAAGGACTCTTCCAGGGAAAAGAAAAAGCAGAAACATGTCCCAGCTCTTCTATGAGGCAGCACAACCTTCACACTCAAAGCCAATAGGGACATCATGAGAAAAATTACCAGCCAATAAAAACAAATGCAAAATCCTTCCATGAAATATTAGCGAGCCAAATACAGTGTGATATTGGGGAAAGATAATATATCACAAACAGGTGGATTTACTCTAGTGATGCAAAATTAGTTCCCTGGTCCATTGGGCATTTGTATGGCAAAAATATGAAATTTAATATACACATTCGATCCAGGAATTCCCCTCCTCACATACACAGACCCCCAAAAAACATGTGCACACATGAATGAGAAACCTGAACAAAAAACACCTCTGGTGGGTTGCTTTGCCCAGAGTTCTGGGAAGCAGCCAGAATCCATCAACAGTAGGAAGAGAAAGTCAGTTGAGGTTATTTATGTAATAATAAGAAACAAATTGTTAGGGGAGGAGCCAAGATGGCGGTCTGTAGCCAGCTTTCTGCAGACGCTCCTGTCCAGAAGGAGAGTTAAAGGACAGAAATTTGGGGAGAAAGCCAACGGTTTGGAGCTGAGCCAAGAGACAAGGTCGAGGAACGCACATCAACACT
>CAUYON010050194.1:0-17592 GCA_963573935.1 Arctocebus calabarensis
CCAGCCTCCAGGCCATTCTCTGCTACACTTGTGGTTATGGAATAGTTCTGTTTCTGGATTGCAGTAGTGGTTACAAGAATACACACATGTGATCAAATGGTAAAGAAGTATACTCACACTTTGTGTAAATGTCAATTTCCTGTTCTGATACCCTACTATAATTAAGGATGTATCCATGGGGGTTTGCAACAGCTTCCTGAGAAAAGCTAGGTGTTTAATACTGAAGGAGTCTAAAAGTTAAACTATTTAAAAGACTAAAAAAAAAAAAGACTCAATATAAGGGAGGGCAATTAGTGGGATCACACCTACGGTGCATCTTAGCAGGGTACTGGTGAAACTTATTGAATGTAGAGTATCAATGTCTTTATATAGTGATCAAGAAAATGCCATGAAGACTATCTGTAACAGTACGATCAAAATATTTCTGATTGTATATGAAGCACATTCTGCCCTATGATTGCACCAAAGTACACAATTATGATTTAATAAAATTATTTAAAATAAAATTAAATTAAATTAAAAATAAAAGACTCAATATATACTTTATGGTGTAAGATGTTTATAAAACTTCATATATTACTTCATTTATGTTTTTTATTAGTTGATGAATCATTTTACACGAGCTGGTGATTTTTCTTTTTTAATAAAGAAAATAGAAGGGTGCTTTTTTACATTCTGGTTTTTATCATTAACTTTATTAGGAATGTTTTTTGTTTCCTTAAGTTTTCTATCACCAGGACATCTTTTCTTCCATAAAATCATTTTTACTATAATCTAGTACAAGAAAATTTAGGATTGGAAAATAAGATATTTTGTTTAAAGAATTTGCAAAATCAATGTTTGTGTTTAGGCGATTGGCTTCAAGATAATAAACTGGTAATTGTAAAAAGAGATGTATCCTTTGGGGTGAAACTAAGAGAAGAATACATGGGACCTCTCTGTATTACATTTGCAACTTCATATGATTCTGTAATTTTATCAATATAATGATATTTAAAAATAGTAATTTTACAGCACAGAAATCTGATAGAAATTTCCTTAACCAAAAGTAATCAAGGCCAGTATCACCAAAAGGTCAGGTTCATGTCTTGAACTCTTTAAATTGTGTGATGAGAAAGACACTTCCCTTCTGTGCTATTCTTCCCCCAAATATATAAATAATGCCAGTCTAACCATGAGAAAATATCAGACAAATCTGAATTGGAGGAAATTCTACAGAATACTTGACCATGAATCTTTAACATGTTTAACATTCTGAAAAACAACAAAACATTGGCAAATTGCATAGATTGAAGGCAACTAAAATGTGGTGACTAAATCCAACATAGTATTCTGGATTCAATCCTGAAACACAAAGAAAAAAACATGATCAGAAAAACTGGTGAAATACATTAATAAAATGATCAGTGTTCTTCAAAGTGTAACATCATGAAAGACATGAAAGGACTGATAAAATGTCATAGATAAGGGGAGACTAAATCCAATGTGGAATACAGAATTTGACCCTGAACAGAAAATGGAATTTAGTGGAAAAACTGTTGAAATGCAAACTAATACAACCTTTTTGGAAGGAAGTATGGAGAATCCTCAAAGAACTCAAATTAGACCTCCTATTTGATCTTGCAATCCCATCTACCCAGAAAGGAAAAAAAATCATTTTATCATAAGGCAGTGGTTCTCAACCTTCCTAATGCTGCAGCCCTTTAATACAGTTCCTGTGGGTCATGAGAACCGCTATCATAAGGACATTTGCACTATACTATTTATTGCAGCTCCATTTACAATTGCTAAAATGTGGAAACAATCTAAATGTCCGCCAACCCAGGAATGGATTAACAAGCTGTGGTATATGTATTCCATAGAATGCTATTCAGTCATTAAAAAGATGGAGACTTGGCTCGGCGCCTGTGGCTCAATGGGCTAAGGCACCAGCCACGTACACCTGAGCTGGCGGGTTCGAATCCAGCCCCCGAGCCCGCCAAACAACAATGACGGCTGCAACCAAAAAAATGGCCGGCGTTGTGGCGGGCGCCTGTAGTCCCAGCTACTCGGGAGGCGGAGGCAAGAGACTCGCTTGAGCCCAGGAATTGGAGGTTGCTGTGAGCTGTGATGCCACGGCACTCTACCCAGGCGACAGCTTGAGGCTCTGCCTCAAAAAAAAAAAAAAAAGATGGAGACTTTACGTCTTTTGTATTAACCTGGATTGAGTTTGAACACATTCTTCTTAGTAAAGTATCAGAAGAATGGAGGTGCAAAAATCCAACGTACTCAATTCTAATATGAAGCCAGTAGATACCCACATAATCAAAAAACTCAAATCCAGTCAAGGTGGGGGGTGGGGGAAAGAAGGAGCAGGGAGAGGGGAGGTGAATGGGGGATGGGGATTATGGTGTTTGATACACCTCTTGGGGGCACAACTATAAGAGGGACTTTACCTAACAAATGCAAACAGTGTAACCTAATTATTTGAACCTGAAACAATAAAAAAAAGAAATGCAAATAAAATCTATAGTTTAGTTAGTAGTATTATACCAAGATTCATTCCTTAGTTTTGATAACTGCACCATGATTATGTAACATGTTGACATGGAGAATGCTGGATGAAGTGTGTGCAGCAGCTGTCTGTTGTTTTTGCAGCTTTTCTGTAATTTTAAAATCATTTCAAAATAAACTTTAAAAAAAGGGCCCCTAGGGGATTCTAATGTGTAGCCGGAGCTGAGAACCAATGCTAGCTTATCCATTTGCTCCTGCCTCATGGGTTTTCACTGTATTCTCCTACTCCCTAACCTATCCTTCCTCCATCGAAATTGCCCTGCTCTGAAGGGATTTGTCCTCCACTGGCTGCTGGCCTAAACGTCTTTGCCTAAAGAGGCAAAAAAAAAAAAAAAATGTTTCTTCCACTATCCCAGTGGGAAACGAATTCCCAAGTTAACAGCACATGAGCAGTATTCTATCTGCTCTAGCCAGGTGCCATTATACAGTAGGAATTTTGTCTCTGAAATTCATTCCTTTTTGTAAATCATCATTACATCATAATTTTTCAAGCAGCACTTCTGGATGTCAGCACACGAATTCAATAAGAATTATGAGTCATGTGAACTTCTATATCAGGGCTTTTTCCGCCATGCCACAAAGCACCGGACCTCTGCGGAAGAGAGAGCTAAATTTTTCTAGTCTAGTCCTCCACAGTTCATTTTAACTCTTTGAACACAAGGATGGACAGTCCTCAGAAGGGGACAGGAGGCCAGAGTTATGGGTAGTTAGAGCCAGGTACTGCAAGACAGTGACAAGCAAAGCTGGCCTCCAAGAATGATGCTCCAGTCATAGAGAACTGCCATAAGTAGACATAGTCCATATCTTGGATTGTAAACTCCTGTTGCTATGACAGCTTCCAAGGGCACTCTTGTCTCATCAGAGCCTTAGGCTTATTCACTTGGCTCCACCCTCTTCCTGGAGTGCTCTGTTTATTAAAAGGGCCCTGCCCTTTATTTTGCTAGGATTAGTCATTATGTGTTGGTGAACTGCCCTTTTTCCCCCTCCACCCCAGCTTTTCATCTGCACCCTAGAAGGGAGGGCTGTGTCTTTGGGCCTGCTGGGAATCCTTCAAGAAATCTGATCTGAGAGAAAATTAAGAACAGCTGGGGGTAGAGACAATGACATCATATGCCTCTAGCATAAAAGGCAGCTCAGAAACTTTGATTCAAGGAGAAAAAAATAATGGAATTGGAGAAAGGGGCTGTGACTCAGGAACTATGCAAAGGCTGATTATTGGGGAAGATTAGGCTAGGGGCACAAGGAATCACTGAAAGATTAGAACTCTTAGTTAGGACCTATTAATCTAGTATTTAGCACCTGGAGTCTACAGGCTTAACAGCTAAAAACTGAACTAGAATAGACTGGTGAAAGCTGTGAAAATGGCCTGAGGCAGCCTATAGTTAGGAGTAAGATCAACAAAGTAAATGCTTAGAGACCACGCTTTACTGTATGAGTAAGTTACAAATTAAGACACTTTGCCTATAGACTTTTTTCTTTTTCGCTGTCATTCTGTGTGAGATTGCATGGTTTACATGTCAAAGTACATTTATTTATTTTTTTTGGTTTGTTTGTTCTAAAGAAATAAATTCCTGTACACAAAATACTGATGTTTGTTTGGAGAGGTATATTCTTATGAAACTGAATGATAAACTTGTAGAGCTTGAAGGGATATGAGAGATGATATAGTTTAACTCTTCATTGTTTTACAAATGAACCCTAATAAGAATGAGTTTAGGTGATGAATCCAAGATCACATAGCTATAATATGACACAGTCATGGTTGGAACTTAGGTCCACCAATTCCCAAATAAGTGCTGCTTTCATCACACACCTGTTTTGCTTAGTTTAGCTATGCCCTCCAAAGAATCCAAACTTCTGTCCCTTTCTTACCACCAGTGATACTTACCAGTGGCCATCACAGGTAGAAAGCAGTCTATTTGGGATGAATCAAACTGCTGCTACAGAATTTTCTCAGAATCCTTAACATATTAATCATGATGTAGAAATGTCACAATGAAAACCAAAATACCAAGATGTACTTTGACATTTACTTCATTTTTTTCTATTCTGTGGGCTATCCCTAAATATAGCCACCTTGCTCTGTTTAATTGTTTCTAAAACATTGTATTTTTAACTTTAAACAGCAATATCTTGTGATACATAGTTTTGTTGTCTATTTCAGGCAACCACACACAGAACAGATACTTTTACTTCAAGCTGTGAAACTACAGCAGTTGCTGCCACTTGGTGATGCCTTATCTTAATTGCAAGGAAGGGGGAATATACAACCTAAATCTAATAGAAATATACTTGCGAATCATAACCAAACTGGTCTGCTCAATCAAAAAGCTGCAGTGGTAACCTTAGAAGATACTGAGCATCAGTCCTCTTAAATAACGTGCTGTATGAGGAGCACAACTACTTCAAATTACTTGAAAATAATTTTATGGTTGGGGTCACCACAACATGAGGAACTGTATTAAAGGGTCATGGCATCAGGAAGGTTGAGAATCACTGCTCTCAGGGTATTTTTTACAGCAGCCCTAACGGACCAAGACAACACCACATCAATATTCATTTATGTATCTATTTAGCTTGATATACAGGTTGGACATAAAGTTTGTGTGCAATATACTAAGTTAAACTATTATAAATTGCACAAAAACTTATGCCCACCCTGTATATATGTGTATATAGATAGATCGATGTTTATTTTTTTAATATGGATATCTCTGACTCTAATCTAGTACCATACTAGATTTATTCTAACTATCCTTTTATTTGTAATTTCTTTCTATGGCAGATTCTCTGGGGTGCCTTTACAAATCAGATGCCTGGAAACCTATCCAATGCCAATTAATTTGGATGCATCTGCAACCAAATGTTTCAAATATACTCCCAGGAAAGACTAGATACACAATTTGTGGAGCCAAGTGCAAAATGAAAACGGGGTGTCTTGTTCACAAAGGGCAAAGTGTCTTTAAAGGTACTAAAATATAAAGCTGTTTCCTTTCTTCTGCAGTCTTTCATTTGTCTAGTCATGGTGTTTCCTCTTTGCCATTCAATGTTATTCTAAGTAAAAAGTAAAATTTTAAATTACTAACAGGTATTTTATAAACTTTTCATCTTTGCATTGTACAATGTTAGTTTTAAATTAAGATATCATAGCATTTAATTCATATGTGGAATCACCAAAATTGCACAATTTATATTTTATTCTTCATACCTGGAAGGCGCCCTGAGCTGGCCAGAGGTGAGTAACACAAGCCAGGCTTAGGAAGGCTAGAAAGAGAAATAGAGGGTCTTCCCAGAAATGAAGCAGTCCCAGAGGACACTCTTGGGCATGGGGATATTCAGGAGCTAAGGTTAAAACACTTACCAGTACCCAGGAGCTACATACACCTCGTGACTTGTCTCTTGTGTGTATGGTTGGGCCTGACCACTGTTGGGTTCCCTCTTCCACCAGTTATCACACTGATATGCTGTTCCTTATCACAGGGCAGGGAAATTAAGGCAATCATCTTTCTTCCCATGGGCCCACTATCCTAACCTACAGTACACAGGTAATCCCCAAGGGCATTACAACCTCTCCACCAGGGCATAGTAGGTACCTGGATCAGAGATGAGTAAGAGGCTTTCCCTTACTGAGTTGCCTATTGAATGACTGTGCATGGTGCTGTGAGCCAGGGGCAGAGAGAGTCAATGCCTTACCTTACTTGGAGGGGCTATGAGCTGAACACCTCTGATTTTGACCCTTGCTCCATCTAGAATCCCATTGAGAATGGATGGACAGGTATGGGGAGGGGCCAGGTAGAGTCCAGGGTACCAGACTCTGGAGTGATGCTCAAAAATCCCTCATGGAGATATGGGGCGATAGTGAGAGGTAGAACCTAAGCTTTGAGCCCTCCATTGTCCTGCTGGACTTCACTTACAAAATACTGGTTCAAAGGTAAGAATTAAGAATTTCAAATGACAACCAAATGCATTAAAACCCCAACATGGAGCTTCCTTCTGAGCATGGAATTTTGTATAAATTCATTGGTTATGTGTCTAAGAAGCTGGATCAGGCCTGTAGTAATCCTAGTGTGAAGCTATTCTTAAGAACTATCGACTTTTTGCTTTGCTCAAACCAACTCTCAGGATGCCAGAATTTTCGTAGGAAACTATGGATAGGAACACAGACCCAACAGTAGTCTAGAGGAGATCATACTAGGTGTCACTACCTAAGGCTATGGCATTATAAGGATGACAGTAAGTAAGCAGGGAGATTAAGCTCTTGGTTGTTTTTTTCTTTGTTTTGTTTTGTTTTGAGACAGTGTCAAGCTGTTGCCCTGGGTAGAATGCCATGGCGTCATAGCTCACTACAACCTCTAACTCGGACTCAAGCGATCCTCTTGCCTCAATTTTTTCTATTTTTAGTAGAGATGGGGGAGTCTCACTTTTTGCTCAGGCTGGTCTCGAACTGCTCATCTCAAGGAATCCACCCGCCTCAGCCTCCCAGAGTAGTAGGACTATAGGCAACTCTCAGTTTTGAAGTGCGTCATTTCTGTCTGTCTCTTTCTCTCTCAGAGGCCACAGTCCTGTCTTGCTCAATGCGATGGATTTTAAGACCCAGGTTATATACATCTAAGCAAATTGCAGATGCCAGCTAAGTCAACAGGGGCTACTCCTCCCACCATCTTGTACTCTCATCTATTTTACTCACAGGCGACGCTCTTAGCAAGGACCTCAGGTTGCTTGAGGCAGCCTCCTGGGTCCTGGGTCTGGTGCTCATCAACTAAATTCCAGAGCCAGAATGTACAAACCATCTCACCTCCAGCCCTCATGATACAGGACAGGTGACACCCCACGGAGGATCCACAGCCTCCACCCGGGTGGTGTTGGTGCAGCAGCAACTGACAGAGGAACCAGTGGGCTGGAGGGTAGGCAAGGGGGAACCCCACCCTCGACCTCACTTATGACTGAACAGGAACCCCCATTTCCTGTGCCTAGGTCAATTTCATGTAAGTTTCCTAGGCCTCAATTCTATGAATGGACTGTATCCATTCATTAATACATTCATTTTCCTTGCCCCTAGAGGAAGGGACTATATTCATTCATTAGTGCATTCATTCACCTTGCCCCAGCAGAAGGGATTATAGCCATTCATTAACTGAGTTCCCGCTAAATGTAATTTTAGAGGACCCATGCCTGCTGAATTTAACAACTTAGTTAAGGCCCCATACCACTAAATGACCCCATGCGACTATATATACCCCTGGACAGAGAGCCTGAAGAGGCAGAGAGAGGGAGCGAGAGAGCTTCCCCCACCCTCCCGACCTGGGTTCTCTCTGCCAGGAGCTTTTGTATTTTTGTATTCTTTTTTTCTGTAAATAAATCCTGCCTTACCACTGATCTGTGGTCCATGGATTCATTCTCCGAATCACTGAGACCAACCTACTGAAGACAAAACTTGGGTATCACTTAGGATGACTCCAGCTCATGAAGGAGCTTCTTGGCTTGCTGTCCAAGCTTGACTCTTTTTAGAATGTCTTAACCACTGTCAACTGCTGTGCAGTAAGCCTTCATTCTATAGTTGTAGCCTGATGTAGGCTCACTTTTGGCCTGCTCATGGCTCAGTTCTTACAGTCTCTCCTCTAACTTCCACTGTGATTCTTGGCTCCTTACTTAGGCAGAACACCTTCTACCTCTCAGCCTTCTCTTTCTAACCTTTCCCCAGCACCCAAATGCACCTTTACGCAAAGAAAAATTTACATTGCAGGTCAAAGGGAAATAAAATGAGAACATATACATATTTGGGGATTTGTCACAGGCCCTTTCTGACACTTTGGCCCTGAAAGTCAGTCTTCTGGAAAAGATGGACAAGTACAGTGTCAAGAACTTGAGCTCTGGAGTTTGACTCCTAAATATGCCTCTTACCAAGTTGCTGTGAAACCCTGAACAAGTTATTTAGCATCTTTATCTTCTAGATCCACTCACCACTCTGCTCTCTGGCTCAGAAGACTGGCTGGCATAGATTATATCAACAGGCTTCACTGGCCTTTGACTTTCTGTTTGGGTTTGAACAGAAGATGCTTTCTTTCTACTTTTCATCTTTTTTGCATAATTCGAAGGGAACAGGTAAGAGCTCCACTATGTTAGCCACAGGTTATTTCACTATCTCTTGTGGTTCCCCAACCCCTGCTCATGCCTGCCTTATAAATAATTCTTTTATTAAACTCTTTGAAACTATCCTATTTGAGTATGACATTTGTTTTCTATTAGGACACTAATGCAGAGCCTTGCATCCTTCAATTTTAAAATGGAAATAGCAATACCTATACCACATAATTGTTGTCAGAATATAAATGACACAAGTTCATATGAAAGCATCTAGCACAGTTTCTGGCACAAAACAGACTCTGAATTAGTTCCCTTCTCACATTTTCTTCTTCAAGAGCTATGTTGGCTTTTGGGGTTGAGCACCACCATTGCCACTTATGAACTACATTTTCAACAAGTTGTTTTACCTCTCTGAACCTTAGTTTCCACATCTGTAAAATAGAGTTCATTTAACAAATTTATCCTGCCGATATTAACTGTCTCCTAGGCACTGGGAGCAGTTCTAGGCACTAAGTTAGTGCTTTACAGAGTTATTATAAAGATAAACAATGGAATGGGTCTTCAAATGCCATAAACTACCAAAACACCACCTAAGATTAAATAGATAGGATGAACAATTCTATAATCATTAAATAAATTGAATTTGTAGTTAAAACCTTATGAAAAAGAAATCTTTAGGTCTAGATGATTTCACTAGCAAATTCTACTCAACATTTAAAGTAGAAATAGTGTCAGTTCTATACAATCTTTTCCAAAAAGTAGAAAATGAAAGAATTTTTCCCAACTTATTTAATTAGGAAAGCCTGATATTGATCTAAAATCAGAAGAAAGGCCTAAAAGTGCAAACTATAGATCAATATTGCTTATGAATATAGACATAGAAATTCTCAACAAATATTAGCACACTATTAATATATATAACAACACCATAATGAAATGAGGCTTATCATCAGATTACAAGGTTGCTTCAATAATAGAAACATTCAATCAATATAATATACCATACTAACAGTCTAAAAAACCAAAGCTACATGATTATACCAATTGATTTAGAAAAATCATTTGACAAAAGTTGATATCCATTAATAGTATAAAAACTTCAGCAAACTAGGAAGAGAACTAAATTTTCTCAACCTAATAAAGAACATCTCAAATAAATCCTACAGATAACATCATACTTAATACTGAAAATCTGTATATTTTCTCCCTCAGATTGGTAACAAGGTAAGACATCCACTCTCACCGTCTATTCACTATCATGCTGGAAGTTTTAGCCAATACACTAAGGCAAAAATAAATAAATAAAAGAGACAGATATCATAAAGAAAGAAAACTATTCACGACTATCTACATAGAAAATCCCAAGGAACTGACAAGAAAAAAAATCCTAAAAATAATGAATAAGTACCATCAAGGTGTAGAATGCAAGGTCAACACACAAAAATCAAGCATATTTCTATATACCAACCAAACACTACTGAAAACTGAAATTAAAAAATATATGTACACCATTAGCAATAGCTCAAAACAAAGTTAACTACTCAGACATAAATCTAACACAGTGGTTCTCAACCTTCCTAATGCCGTGGCCCTTTAATACAGTTCTTGTGGATCACGACCCACAGGTTGAGAACCCCTGATCTAACAACATATGTACTGACTGTATATTCTCAAATAAAACACTGATTAAAAAAAGCAAAGAAGATTTAAATAAATATAAGATATAGGGCGGCACCTGTGGCTCAAAGGAATAGGGCGCTGGCCCCATATACCAGACGTGGCGGGTTCAAACCCAGCCCCAGCCAAGAACTGCAAATAATAATAATAATAATGTAAATAAATAAATAGAGATATACCATATTAATGAATTGAAGGAAAGAACATAGTAAAAATGTCAATCTTCAAACTGCTCTACAGATTTAATGTAATTCCAATCAACATTCCAAAACAAATTTTTTGTGTTTACACATAAGTGGAATGCAAAATTTATATGAAAAGCAAAGAAACTAAAGGAGGTAAAACAATTTTGAAGAATAAAATTGTAGGAATCACATTAGCTGATCTCAAGACTTATACTTATCTATAGTAATCAAAACACTCCTGGTATTGGCAAAGGGAAGAATACATAGATCAATAAAACAAAAAAGAGCCTAGAAATGAACTCACATAAATATGACCATTTGATTTTTGACAAATATGCAGAAATAAGTTAATGAAGAAATGATAGGCTTTTCAACAAATAGTGAAGACAAACAGTGATAAAACCATTGTACACCAATATTTTTAAAAACTGAACCTAAACCTCATACATTATGCAAAAATTAACTCAAGGTTGAATCACAAATCTGAACATATACTATAAATACAGAAAAAGTCTGAAAAAAAGGAGGAAATATTCACAACCTCAAGTTAGTCAAAAAGTTCTTAGATAAACACTAAAAGCATGATCCATAAAAAGGAGTCTGATAAATTGAACTTCATCAAAATTAAAGTTTTTCTCTGTGACAGGTACTATTAAGAGAATGAAAAGACAAGCTATGGATTAAGAGAAAATGTTCTCAAACCACACATCTGACAAAGGACTTCTCTCTAGAATATAATAATAAAAAAAAACTCTCAAAACTCAAGTACAAGGAAAAATTTCAATTATAAAATGGGGAAATACATGAACAGATATTTCAACAAAGAAAATATATGGAAAATATTTCAATGTCATTAGCTGTTAGGGAAATACAAATTAAAACTATGATGTGATACCACTGGGTAGTTGAACAGTTGCAACAGAGACCTTATGGCCCTCAAAGCTTAAAGTATTTACTTTCTATGCCTTTACAGCAGCACTAAAATATGCACTTGTCCATAGTGTTCTGAACACTTCTGGTAGGCTATGAAGAAAAGCTGGGTCTATGCTCATGTACGCCTGTCAAATGTTATCAGAACTCTTGCCAGGCATGAGACAATGCAGAAATTACAGCCCATTAGAACCCAGGTCTTATCATCAGGCTATATACATTTTCATCCCACTATGTCACCATGTAAACACCTATTTACCTTTTAAGACTTAGTGGGCTAAGGCGCCAGCCATGTAAACCTGAGCTAGCGGGTTCAAATCCAGCCTGGGCCCGCCAAACAACAATGACGGCTGCAACCCAAACAAAAATAGCCGGGCGTTGTGGTGGGCGCCTATAGTCCCAGCTACTTGGGAGGCAGAGGCAGGAGACTCGCTTGAGCCCAGGAATTGGAGGTTGCTGTGAGCTGTAATGGCAAGACACTCTACCCAGGGCGACAGCTTGAGGCTCTGTCTCAAAAAAAAAAAAAAAAAAAAAAAAGACTTAGCCAAAGCACCACCTCTTTCTAAAGTATTCTATGATCACTCACTCCCACGCCAGACTGGGAAGGAGACTTTCTCCTTATTCCCATAATATTCTCTGCATACTTTTGTCACGTTTTAAAATAGTGTTTGCCATGGTCTGAATGTTTGTGTCCCCTCAAAATTCATATGCTAAAACCTAACCTCTAAAGCAATGGTATTAAGAGGTAGAGCCTTGGGGCAGCACCTGTAGCTCAAGGAGTAGGGCACCGGCCCCATATACCGGTGGTGGCGGGTTCAAGCCTGACCCCAGCCAAAAACTGCAAAAAACAAAAAAGAGGTAGAGCCTTTATGTGGTGATTAGAATGGGATTAGTCCTCCTATTAAAGCTCCTGAAGGAACTTGTTAGCCTCTTGCCCCTTTATCCCTGAAGCAGAGAGCCCTTACCAGACAATGAATCTGCCAGCACCTGAACTTGAAATTTCCAGTGTCCAGAACAGTGAGCAATAAATTTCTATAATTTATAAATTACCCAGTCTAAGATATTCTGTTATGTCAGCCCAAAGGGACCAAGACAGTGGTATTTTTTTATTTTTCATTTGTTTGTTTCTTGAGATAGAGTCTTACTCTATTGCCCAGGGTGGATGCTTGTGGCAACGTCAAACTCGTAGGTTTAAGTGATTCTCATGCCTCAACCTCCCAGGTAGCTGGGACTACAGGCACCTACCACAATGTCTAGCTATTTTTTCTATTTTTAGTAGAGATGGGGTTTCACTCTTACTCAGACTGGTCTTGAACTCCTTACCTCAAGAGATCCTCTTACCTTGGCCATTCGGCATGCTTGGATTACAGATATGAGACACTGTGCCCCATCAAGACAGTGTTTTATAATTCTTTGTTTGTTTGTCCTTCTCCTCAACCAGAGTATAAGCTCTTTTAAGAAGAGAGAAAGTATCATATTCATCTTTATATTGCTAGTATTCAATATGGAAAAGGTTATTTCCTATGTGCTTATTGAATGAATGAATAGATGAGTGATTGGCTGAATAAATAGACAGATAGATGAGATAGTTAGGGAGGGAGGGAGGGAGATAGATAGGTAGATAGATAGATAGGGTAAATCCGTTTCCTAAAATCACATAACATATTTTAGACAAATTAGGACATCCCCTACTAGCAATCTATCATTTCCCCACTGTGCAATTCTTTTATATACTGTATAACCACAACATATGCTCTATCCCAAAGCTAGTACTGGATACTTTCCCATCCAATGTCTCACTGCATCCTATACCAAGCCCTAGAGGTAGGTAGTGATTATTATCTCCATTTTAGGATGAAAAACTTCAGTCATGAGTGGTAAACAGAGAACAGATAATGACCTTGATGGACAACTGAATAGTAAAACATTTCAATCTTAATCTCATATCATTGTGATTACCCATTATGTAACCATATTATGAGTGAGAAAGTTATTAAGGGTTTTTAAAAAGAGGAAAAGTTTTTACTTCAATAAATAGCACTCGAGGGGAAACCTGATTATCTAAGGTGAGCCTAAATTAAGGGCATTTGCCTGAGTCACTGGCTCCCACACCCCCTGCAAGATATAAAAAGGAAAGCCATCAACTGATTAAAGGAAAGAATTCCTGGTTGAACAGGGGCCTACATCTTCCAACATTAAGGATCAGGGAGCTCATGGAGTCTTTGTCTGCTGGAGAAAACTCTTTGTCAGGAGTTCTTGTCAAATTAAGAGATGAAAAAAAGAGAGATGAGAAAAAGTGGGAGAAGGTAAACAAAGAAGTAGAAGAAAGGAAAGACACTGAGAAAACAAATGCCATTACTTCTGCCTTAGCAAAGTCAGTTCAACACCGTATCATGTCTCCTCTCTTCCCTCCTTTCTAATTTCACTCTTTAGATCACAGATAAAGTATTTAGCTTCATTGCCTTTATTAATACATAATCATTAGCATGAATCACAGGGTCAAAAAGCCTATGTGCCTTTATAGGGAAATCCAACTTGACCAGGTTTTTTCTTGCTCACTCTCGTCATATTAATAGTGATATGCTGAATAATTTGTCCATTCAGGTTGACCAACCCCGCTGCACTTTTTAAACACCTATCAAAACTAGTGTTGACAAATGGAAATAATGTCTTCAATTTTAAGTAAACCTTATGGCATAAATAATGCAATCTCAGAATTCCTGTGCCCAGATTCCAAGGCAAAATGGGCTACACAAGTGTAAAGGCCCTGTGGTAAGAAGACTTTGAATCACATCTGACTCAGTATAAAGATTTTCATTGACAGGAGTAGATTTAGCACAGTCTATTCCAAACAGGCTCTCTGTTATTCATTCAGGGCTTTAAGAAAGGTTGGAAAACTTTAAACTGGCACATTTTATTCTCCAACCCTTTATTGGACACCTGTATGCATACAAGAATGACAATCAATGACAAGGACAGAGGCTTTATCTCATTTCCACAGTACATTTTCCTTAATATGCCTCCAATCTGCAGGGCTCTACCTCTGGAATTCCAAGCTCAAGTTGTATCTAAGCACTGACAAATGAAAAGGAGATAATAAAATTACCAGTGTGTTGCAAGGTTATTAAATTTACATAATGGCTTTGGATTTGATTAAATGCCAGATTTCCCCCAAAAAAGTTTACCTGTAGAAGCATTAAATCTTACAGCCACACGCAGTTCACTGCCTTTATGCTTTATCCACAGAAGCTCCCGTTTTTCTTAGCAGAGATTACTGCCATCCCTCCACAGGAACACAGCATGCAGGTAATGCCTGGAAGCTTATTCAGAAGAGTGGCAGGGGCTCGTGGAGCTGATTTACAGAATAAATATCAGAAAAATGTGAGAGAGACAGTCATTGCGTTCATCCAGAGAACAGACTGTACCATACGCTCAGATGCTGACTTTTTCTACTCTACTAAGAATGAAACGGCTTCTTAAAATGCCATCCAAATACTTCTCCTGAAATCCAAGCTTTCCTTCAACTAACAGACTCCAAGCGCTCACCATGGGCTCATCTTTCTAGGAGCACACTGGCAAGAAGTGAGGTAATGGTGTGTCAATTTGGAATTCTTTCCTGTCAAGTTGGTAATGCTTGTTCTCTCTTTCTAAATATGATCCCACACCAGGATTGCATAGTAGGATCTGTTCTCATTGCTTGGTTACTACATGGCCTTGGATGGCAGTCTTTGGAATAAAAACATTCACACAAACAAGTAACAAAAACTATGCATTAGGTGGCGTCTGTACCTCCGTTGGCAGGCACTGGCCACATACCCCGAGGGTGGCGGGTTCGAATCCGGCCCAGGCCAGCTAACACAACAATGACAACTGCAACAAAAAAATAGCTGGGCATTGTGGTGGGTGCCTGCAGTCCCAGCTACTTTGGAGGCTCAGGCAAGAGAATTGCTAAGCCCAAGAGTTTGAGGTTGCTGTGAGCTGTGACACCACTGCACTCTACCAAGGGCAACACCTTGAGACTCTGTCTCAAAACAAAACAAAAAAAAAAAACATGCAATTAAAATGACAACATGCAGCAAAGCAAATGGCTCCACAAGGTAGCTTCCAGAATACCCGTCCTACCCACTGATTACAATTACATAACAAAGACAGCTTAACTGTTATTTGCCTCTAGATCAAGTGTTTCAAATGGGCTGGTACCAACTCAGAAAAGAAAATAAATCTTACCACTTTCCAAAAACATCAAAAGTAGAGACTGTAGTATCAGAATGTTGTTCACAGGATCCAAACTGCTTCAGTAAGAGAAAATCAATTACTGCTCTACTGTGACTGATATAATCTGGTCACTCCACATCTGCCTAGCTTTAATAATAGGCAGGGTCTTAGCTGGGCAACTTCAGAAACCTAAACCCCACTAAAGCTCTTGATGTTGTTCCACATTCTATACATTCATCTCTTTCATATCATCCTACTGATTGCTATCAACTGTGCATTGCCAATCTCTTGTCAGTAATCTGCAAAGATTTATAGGTAGCTATGATCCACCCACTGCCTATCTACCACTCCATAGCTACCCATCTACCTATACTGAAATTAAGACTCAAGTCTCAGGTTAGCGCATCAGTAAATTGCAGAGTTAGCCAAACTGTGGCAGGTTGCCTCAGCAACCTGAAACAGAACTTCAGCACAATACCAACTGACTATGAGTACTTACAAAATAACCTGTTTTAAAAGTGCCATTATTGGGCTATTTTTCAAGTATACAACAATTTCAATATAAAAAGGCCAAATTTTTAGTTTCCAGCACAAAGTATGGATTATAAATCAATGGAGTAACAATTTCTAGGAATCTGCCATGGCACTTAACAATACGTGGGTGTGCAATAAATAAATAGTTTTAAAGAACACAGAATGTCTTTTACTCTTTCAAAAATTTGCATTTTTTAATTTTTGTAATAATCATTTGAAAGGATAAAACTAAAATTTGTTGAGATCTGAGCTGTCCTTGGCCAGAGCTGGGAGCCAGAGGGAGCCTAGTGGAGGAGAGACAGGGTCATGGCTGAACACTTTAAAGAGCAAGTAGATGTCCTGTCTGCCAGGACTATCTTGAAAATCCCATGCACCTGAAATGTGGCTGTGTCTGCTGCCTGCAATGCCTGGACTCATTGCAAAAGGAGCCTCATAGGGAGGGTTTGCTGTGTCCCCTCTGCCCTGAGGTCTCTCAGAAGAGTGATATCAGGCCCAATTTCCAGCTGGGGAAGCTAGTGTCCAAGGTCAAGGCCCTAGAGCCTATTCTACCGATGAACCCCAGGATGAGGAAGTTCCAAGTGGATATGATCTTGGATGTGGACACAGCCAACAACCATCTCATCATTTCTGATGACCTGAGAAAGGTTCACTGTAGGAGTTCCCAGCAGAATAGAGAAGAGCATCCAGAGAGATTCAACTATTCTTTGTGCGTCCTGGGCGCCCCTCGGTTCACTTCTGGCTGGTATTACTGGGAGGTAGATGTGGGTACGAGCAAAGAATGGGATGTGGGGAGTTGCAAAGAATCCGTTAATCGGCAAGGGGACATCACACTGTCTTCAGATCAGGGCTTCTGGTCTGTGGGTTTGGTCAATGAAGAGCTCTACACGGCCAGCACTGTGCCTTTCACCAGCCTCTGGGTTAGCCCCCCATTATACTGGCTGGGGATTTTTCTGGATATGGAGGTGGGAATCATCTCCTTTTACAACGTCAGTATGGGTCCCCTAACTTTACATTCACTGACATTTCTGCTGCAGAGCCACTGCGTGCACTTTTCTCTCCCACCGATGTAGGGTATGATGACCAGGACTTCCTGAGTATCCTCTGAGGAATCCAGGAATCCCCTGTCCCCAAGTTCATCCTAGGCAAGGGCATAACTTATGAGCCCAGGGTCATCTACAGAATCCCCTTGTGCTCATCATCAGAAACAATGACTCTTCTGCTTAAGGAAGATACAATAAAGCAATGAATTACTTAAGAATTATATTGATTAGGGAAAATGACACTTCAGTAATGATGTATTGTCATGTTCTTTACTTTACTACTTTTGTTTATATTTCTGCCAATAAATAATTTCAACTTAAAAGAAAAACTAAAATTTGTTTCCTTACAATTTTTTTTTATCACATCAGTTATT